>CAUZXS010004114.1:0-27500 GCA_963585895.1 Sepioteuthis lessoniana
ATATATATAAATGGCAATTTATTCTATATATATATGGTGTGTGTGTGTATGTGTGTGTGTGTGTGTGTGTGTGTGTGTGTGTGTGTGTGTGTGTGTGTGTGTGTGTGTGTGTGTGTGCACAGCGTCGTTCAAAAATGTATAGGCTTCACGCTAATGCAGAGATAATGTAGAATATTTTCGCTAGATCAACAGCGTAGCGCTTCTTTTTTAGTCTAGAAAAAAATCTATTTCAGATATATGTCTTAATGTCTCTACAGGTGATACCCACAAAAAGGTAAGAAGAGTGTGACAAATCTAACATTAGATTCGAGCTCATGAACTTTTGAAAAACTCTTATCTATCTATCTATCTATCTATCCCAAAATATATGTATACATGTATATATATATATATATATATATATATATATATATATATATATATATATATATATTAAACAATAGAAAATATTCTGCAACCCTGGGTTTCAGGAAGTTTTTTGCAAAACAACAATCATCAGGCAGTCAAGAACATGGGATGAATTGAAAATCGAAAATACGACGGTTTTTTGTCTGTATTTTGCCGTATTTTCAATTTCCAATTCATCCCATCGACTTAACTGCCTGATGATTGTTCTTTTGCAAAAAAACTTCATGAAACCCTGGGTTGCAAAATATATTCCATGGATTAAATATATAAATATATATATATATATATATGGATATACACATATATATATATATTATTATTATTATTATATAATAGCTCTATCCTAGATATTGAGCACTCTCCATATTATATTGCACTTGGTTCGACACATAACCACAAAAGGATTTAGTGTCAACCAACACTCTTATAATATATATATATATATATATATATATATATATATATATATAAAGGTAAATATTTTTTTAGACTGATAGATAAGCAGTTTAAACATGATAATTTATTACATAAAATATTTAATAGAAAAACTTTGAAAATTAGTTACTCCAGCGCAAAAAAATAATTCTCAAATGATAAATAATCTTAATAAAGAGATAATTAAGGAATTTCAGAACCGAGCAAATAATAATAACAATAATAATAATAATAATAATGATAGTAAACAAATAGAATGTAATTATAAATCTCGAAGTGATTGTCCTATGAATGAATTTTATTATTT
Organism: Sepioteuthis lessoniana; assembly: GCA_963585895.1. NCBI lineage: Eukaryota > Metazoa > Mollusca > Cephalopoda > Myopsida > Loliginidae > Sepioteuthis > Sepioteuthis lessoniana. Next base: position 1,151 of record CAUZXS010004114.1, read on the forward strand.
AGATAATGAAGTATATCAAGCAATTATTTACCCAAAAGAGGATATAAATGACTGGAAAACTTATATTGCTATATCGTCCATGAAATGGAAAATTAGATACGGAAATCACAAATAATCTTTCTTCCATGAACATCTAAAAATCAAACTGCTCTATCTAAGCATTTTTGGGGTTTGAAAAATAAAGGTTTAACCCTTATTTATGGTCCATATTAAAAAGATCAAATACTCCAAAGTCTTTCGATAATTGATGCAATCTGTGTTTAGAAGAAAAAATGCACATTTTGCTTTATCCAGAGCCGGAAAAATTATTAAATAAGAGAAGTGAATTAATAGCTAGGTGTAGACATAGAGCTAAATTTAAACTATAGGTAATTAACTTAATTTTTTTGAAAGCATAGAATTAAACTGAGAATTAATGTAAATGAATAAATAAAATGAAATGTTTGATAGAAAATTGTGAAAAAACATAACATATATACGTACTAATCATAAAATGTGCAACTGTTTAATAGGTTCTACATAATTTTGATTTAATAAAAAATAAAACTTAATTAAATCTTGAGTTTAATTTGATATAATTATTACTGTATCATTACCTAAAGTTTTTGAATAAAGTTAAAAATCTATTTAATATTAAATCTGTAGTTTACGTCAAAATGTAATTAGAATTTAAAAATTAAAATAAAAATTAATTAAAAAAAAATAATTTACTATAATTCTAACCGAAATTAAAATAAAAAACGGAAGTGGGCTATATGAGGAGATAACTCTTCACCCCTCTTCTATCCCCTCCCACCTTTTTCTCTGTCTATTCTGATTCGTTTTATCCATAGGATCTGAAGAAGTCCGGTTAAATTCTTTTCGTGTTTTTAAATTTTTCAAAAACGCGTAACAGGATGGAAATAAATTTAGAATCATAATGTGACCGGTTTGTTGTTTTTCTTAAAGAATACACACACACACACACACACATATATATATATATATATATATATATATATATATATATATATATATATATATATATATATATAAGCATTCAAACGTGCAAGGATCACCATCATAGAAAGAATTGGGAAAAAACAAACTGAACGATATTGCGACAATAAAAGTAACATTCAAAGAGAAATGGATAAAATGTTTGCATACACTGAGCACAAATATATTTAACATAAAATTGTATGGTACTGTCTTAAAATTGAATGGGAAGATCTTTACTCCGACATGTACATATAGATATACACATAAATAAACTAAACAGTTTATGCTAATATGAAACGCACACAAGCCATTCTTCCTGACCACAGGAAGATTATTTGAAGATACTAGGAAACTAAAAGAGGATTTTCCTTCAACAAACGTATTTTTTTGTTGATTCTTTTATAGTAGAATTTTATCAAGTGAGAGAGAGGGAGAGAGAGAGAGAGAGAGAAAGAAAGTTGGGTATAAGTTAGTATAAGTTAGCAGATAAGGAGATTTTTGTAAATATAGGATTACGTTGAAATATTAAAAAGGAATTTGATATCTCTCCATTACAAAATCTCTTTCTCTCCTTCTTTTCTCACATTATCTTCTTCTCCCTCTATCTTTCTTTCTGTTTGTTGTCTGTCTGTTTATATATATATTAGTATATATATATATATATATATATATATATATATATATATATATATATTTATATATATATATACCGATAAAATGAAACGCAGTTTCTTCCAGGCAGCGGTCACATCGATACTGCTATATGGATGCACTACATGGACGCTAACAAAACGGCTGGAGAAGAAGCTAGATGGCAATTACACAAGAATGCTGCGTGCAATCCTGAACAAGTCCTGGCAGCAACACCACACAAGACACCAACTGTACGGCCACCTGTCCCCTATCACGAAAACTATTCAAGTTAGACGAACCAGACATGCAGGACACTGCTGGAGAAGCAGAGATGAACTCATAAGAGATGTACTCTTATGGATCCCCACACATGGCCGCGCAAAAGCAGGACGACCAGCTCGAACGTACATTCAGCAGCTATGTGAGGATACAGGTTGTTGTCCTGAAGAACTACCTAGGGCGATGAACGATAGGGAGGAGTGGCGAGAGAGGGTCAGGGATATCCGTGCTGCCAGCACGATATGATGATGATGATGATATATATAAAGTGCAAATTAAGCTAACAAAACTAGAAAAAAACACATGGCACAGAGTATTAACATGGTAGAGACTGAAATAAGCTGGTTTATAATTCATCAGATTTTGTAGGATTCATTTTTGAGTCGTGTGTTTATACCCCGTATTTTGATTATCTTGTTTTATAACTGAAACATTGTGATGATCTTCTACATTCGCGCATTGATCAGCTGAAAGATTTTACAAATTGAAAATTGATTTTACAAATTGTAAACTGATTTCTCGTTTTGATTTGATTATTATTACCTAAGTCTCCCATTTGAAATTGGCCCATTTTTGATTATGAAATCATGATTTTTAGATTTAACAGCATGTAGACAATCAATGTTGAACACTCAAAACGTTATTAGTGTTGAAGACCAGTTCGTTGAGTTTTTATCCTTTTTTTATTATTATCATATTTTCTTCTTCTAATATATTGCAATATGACTTTCCATTTCTCATACACTCACGTGCGCGTGCGAAAGACAACACACACACACACACACACACACACACACACACACACACACACACACACACAGACACACACACACACACACATATATATATAATATATATATATATATATATATATTACAGGGTTTGGTTGGGAATTACAAAAGCAGGTTCTGCCGATGTATTTCATACTTCCGGTGTTTTAATCGCAACCGGAAATTACCTTCTTAAAGCGTGACTTCATTTGCCATTTTTATTTCAGTAATGAAAAAAAACGCATCATAAATTAATCTATGATCTCATACCTATAAAATGGAGGAGCTAAAGGCACATATTTGACAGTAATGTTACGGGAGTTTCAGTATTATGAAAAATCTTCCAGAACCAGCAGAGAAAATTTGTTGTGTTTATGGCCAAAATGTTCATACTGACTGCCAAGTCCACAGCTGTTTTAAAAGTTTCGTTTTGTCTATACGTCAATGAGAGATAAACTCGGATCTGACACTCAATCCTGATTTTTTAAGTGATATGGTGGAGGGCAAACCGTACAAAAGTACTCGAGAATTATGACTTGACCTAAACACACCCTAATTCGAGATTTGATGCCACTTGAAAATAGGCATTTCGGTTCCTCATACTCTTCGTAAGCTGAATAAGAAAGATCATATATCCATAGTGATATGCGTTCTTTTAAGGTCGAGACACAGCATTTTTTCTAGGATATCATTACAGGTGATGAAAAATGAGTCTTTTATGACAAAGATGTATCTCCGCAGCCAACCCAAAACGTGCAGTTTTATAGCAGAAAAGTTATGTTACTTATTTAGTAGGACCATCGTGGTATTATTCGTTTTGAGTTTTTTAAACCGTAATCAGACACTCAGTTGAGACTTATGTGCTCAACAGCTACAACGTGCAAATGAACATTTTCTATAAAAATGCACTGTACCCATCAATTGAAAAAAAAAATCTTGTGTTTCTCCTGGATAACGCAAGGGCAAATTTAGCATAAATCAACACGGAAAAATTATAAAACTTGATTATTCTTCACAATCCATCATTTTCAGCTGTTTTTGCAACAAGTGATTTCAATTTTTTTCCTTCTGCACAAAATACTCAGAATGACAAAAGATTTTATCAAGGTCTGGTAAAAACGTTTATGAGGAATTATTGTGTTTGAAACCAGCTGATTTATATTTGAGACGAATCAACACTTTATCCGATTAATGGCAAGAGGTGATTCAAATTATGGTGAATATACTACTGAATGAAATTAATTTATCGGTAAATTTTGCGTGTAAAAATATATATATATATATATATATATATATATATATGTGTGTGTGTGTGTGTGTGTGTGTGTGTGTGTGTGTGTGTGTGTGTGTGTTGATTTTTACTATATTTTGAATATACTCAAGATAGAAAAAATTAGATAAATGAAATAAGTTGACCAAAGTATTGAAAATATTATTTTACTAATTTTGAAGTCGGCTTCGGCGTTGAACTGAAGTCTTATATATATATATATATATATATATATATATATATATATATATATATATATATATATATATATATAATATATATATATATATATATAAACATACCTCCCCATATATATATATATATATATATATATATATATATATATATATATATATATATATGGGGAGGTATGTTTATATAAGCTTAAAACTAGTTTCTTCTATGAAAATCAGATTCTTTTTATTGTGCAGCACCTTCTATCTAATATTCTCTTTTATTATCATTGTAAACGATGCAATATTGCCACATTTTCTTAAAAGTTTGAAATGTTCATTGCAATTACACTTTTTCCTTTCTGTGTTAGTACCTATATATGTATGCACATACACACATGTACAAACACACAAACATACACACTCTAACACACACACACATACACACTCACACACACATATATGCATATATACGCAGATATATATATTTGCATGCACATATATCAATCGAATTAAACACCCACCCAAACACTCATATATATATATATATATATGTGTGTGTGTGTGTGTGTGTGTGTGTGTGTGTGTGTGGTGTGTGTGTGTGTGTGTGTGTGTGTAAGCTTATTCACACATATGGACAAATACACGTACACACACTGATTAAACCTCATACCTTACACAAATATATATATACATATATATATATATATATATATATATATATATATATATATATATACAAACACACACACATATACATATATATATATATATATATAGAGAGAGAGAGAGAGTGAGAGAAAGAGAGAAAGAGAGAGAGAGAGAGAGAGAGAGAATTAAACAATATAGACATCGTTTGTTTACACATTTTTGCCTATGTCCTTTCGAGTTGCTGCATTGATTTTATGATATCCAGTGGCAATTTATAAATTAAACTCTCATAATTAGTTGCTACCCTAGGTTTTTCAGCCCGATCTTGGTCCTTTATCAGGCCTGTGTATATTGAAAAAAGTGATGTGATCTTTGCATGTATATTACTACTTTGTAAGTTTGTATTATTTTACTGGGGTGTTGTTGTAGTGTTTATTTTTTCAAATTCGTTTCTTTAAGTATAAGTATATACCCACCCCTGCTGATGGCTCGAAATTGGGCAGAATCTACTAGGATACCAAGTAATTATGGAGTTTCATAACCAATTCTCGATAGATACCAAAAAAATCAATGCAGCAGTTTGAAAAGACATATACAAAAATGTGTAAACAAATGATGTCTATAGTGTTTAATGAAATATGTATTAATGAAGAAACGCTGTCCGAACACACACACACACACACACACACACACACCACACACACACACACACACACACACACACACACACACACACCGCGCACACACACACACACGCACACACACCAAGCACAAACACACACACAGGCACACACACACACGCACACACACACACACACACACACACACACACACACACATATATATATATTAATATATATATATATATATTTACACGCATGTACATATATGCATTTTATCATTATCCTACTTCATATTAGAAAACTTTTTATATTTCAAACGTACATTTTTGTGCATAAATCACTCAACACATTTTCTATAATGAAATGTTTTCACATTAAATTCAAATCATTAATATATTCATTTATTTAAACATATATAATAGAATAGGTATCTTTCTCCCCTTTCACCTGTTAAAGTTCACTGAGGGAAATGTAATATAATATCATTTTTTTTTTTCACTTGAACTAATTAGACTTAGTAACCTGCCGTATCTAAATTCAAAATTAACATTTCATAATGGTGAGAATTCACATTCACCTTTTAATTTAATGAAGAAATATAACCCATTTTCGGAAGAGGTATTTTAAAATGGGACCCCTAACACGAAAGAAAAAATAAAAATAATTCTACCTGTCTAGTTATTTTATTTTCCAGTACTTACTTTTTTGAAATTTGGGTGATCATTGTACATTGATTTTTGATATAAACGTAAACCCCCGACGTAAAAAAGAAAAAAAGTTTTTCTTTTTAAGCGTTGCGTTTAAGGTTCTAATATGTTTAAATCATTAAAAAATAAAATGATTTTGTTTTTTTCTCGGCGAATTTGAACAAGAGCAAGCACTGGATTTTACTCAAAATATACTAGAAGAAATTCAATATCAAATAATTTAAACAAATGAATAACACTATGAAAAACATATGCGAAATTTGTATGATGATAGCAAAAATGTATTCGTAAAAGTAATTACTGTTTTACATTCCTGGCTTTTTTCATTGTTTGTTTTCACCACCTTTACATTGTTCAGTGATCCGTTGACTAATTGATTTTAACGTCATGACAACCCATCTGGGGTTATTTTATGCATAGAAGTTTGAAAATTATGTACATTGTTCATTTATATTTAAATTATCTGTATAGTTGCTTATTAAAACTATTTCATATACAGTTACATATTACGTATTCCTATTTACTATGGGCCCAGTCGGCTGGAGCTGTAGAGTACAGCGATTGCATCTCTGCTGAAGAGTAACATTCCCCAACTAGTGTCCTGATATGACCATAAATAGTCTGATGGTGAGGCTCCAGTAATACTGGAGCTTTGGGAAATGCGGAGTACTCATTCATTGCCATCGCTCCCAGGTCCACTCTGGCCCCGATTGGTAGCGCCTAATAGGGTCCTATCTATGAATCAAATAGAACTAAACTGTGAGCTAATACAAAACTGAGTTGTTTGAACTAAAACTTTTTGACATTTAAACTACGTACTTATGTTAAACTGATTTGTTTAAAATAGAATTTTTTTGATATTTAACAGTGTGTTAATAAATGACTGATGTTTAATTGAATTGTAACGTAGCAATACTCCGAACTATTTAACTTTGTTGACTAAACTGAATAGTTTGAAAAAGAACTGTTTTAAAAATTTAAACTACGTACTAATGCTAAACTTAATTGTTTGAAATAGAACTGTTTATATGTATAAAAATGGATTTGGCATGAAATAACCTACAATAGTTGATATGCAATAAAACCAAAGGAAACTAAACTTTATCTAACGCAAATTATTTGCAACCTGTTAAATGGTTTTAAGCACTGCAATTTTATGCTACTAATATATAGACATTTATATGTTTTCTCAGCACTGATTCGATTGAATAAATATCAGTTGTTTGCACTCTGTTATACAGTTACCAGCAAAGGATGATAATATTTCATTAGCAATCGTAATTTCAAGTAACTATTCTTTGTATAAATAGGGAAATCCCGTGATGTTGTGGCTGTTGTGTTAGACTGTGAAATCATAGGAAGCCAGTTCGAACTTCAGTTAAGTTAAAACTTTCACTTTTGGTCAAATACTCTTGGAAAAGGTACAGACCTCCTTACCCCTCAAGTTATGGGTTTAAAAGTACCACTACAGTTCTATTACAAGGATGGCTTTGACATTAAATAACCCACAAAGGTTGATATGCTATTAGATAAATAAACCGATACAAACGAATACAAACAATTCCCACATTTTTATATGATATCAATTATTCATTTACAGTTCTTTTTTTTTTTTTTCATAAATCTATATGACCCAAAGATTAGACCCTAACAGGTATTACTACTCCCGCTCTGAGGGAATCAGGGAGCAATGTTAAAGAAGAGGTAATCAACTTTCTTCTGATCAACAAACTTGGAGTCTTACTCTCAGATGCAGATTACTTTCTTTACTGGACACATTTTTTTAGGGGGGGTATCTCTGTGCAGGGGACACTCATCATTATTCTAAACTCTAAAACATAACGCAATCAAATACAGTGGGCGGTAGAAATTTCTCAAAGATTTTAGAGTATCACATGTGTGGAGCAAGTGAACTTAGGCAAAAAGCAATGGTAGCTCCAGCTACCAAATGTCTTAATATTTATTTAGATACGATCAGTTAATATCAAAGCTTAGACTGGTGCACAGAGTAGTTTTGCGGTTGAAACGTTTAAGACTGGTGAATCTGTAATTGCTATACTGAGAGATTTTCATGCTCCCTGCATGGGAAGGATGCCGTTCTGGATCAAAAGTTAATACTGCTATGGATTGAAGATTTTTGAATCACAAGATTATCGTCTGAAAGAAGACTGTAGCTTTTTATTTAAACGACAGTGATTTTTTTAAATATCTGTCATTTTGATATTTTTGTAGATGATTTTTTTAAATATCTGTCATTTTGATATTTTTGTAGAAGAGTGAAGCTATGCTTTTCTCCAGTTAATTTTCATAATGGACTTAGTGGTAGTTGAATAAATTTGGACAGTAAGAGGAGTATCAGGAGATGTAAGCTGGAAGACATATGTGTGGTCACATTCCATTTTCTTCTTTTTTATTTACCATATATGAATAAAAATAACCTTTCACCTTTTCCTGCGATGCCCTTGTTACATTCAAGTTAAGTATGTGTTACTTGTTACATACACATATTACAATACCAAGAATACGTTACAAAATCTCTCTTAATAAATAATTAAAAAATACTTTAAAATATCAGGATGAATAATACGATGAATAAAACTTAACTTGATAAAAAAAAAAAAAACATTTTAATTAATTAGCTACCAGTCATTGTATTTCCTTTTCTAACAAAAATGTAAAAGCCTCATTGAATTCATAAATTTGAACGAGCTTTATTTTTTCTGTGGACAAAACATATATATATATATATATATATATATATATATATATATATATATATATATATATATAAAGATGGTTGTTGTAGATCCAAAGAAAGAATAAGGATGTATTTTAAAATAGGAAGGTCCACGAAGAGATTTGTATTTTTTTTTGATTGATTGAATTTATTTATATATATTTATATATATATATAATCTTAAAGGATATATATATATATCGATAGATAGATAGATAGATAGATAGATAATGTTACTCTATAAGGTACGATATATAAGGAAGAGAGAACACATTCTATGCTCTTATACTCGGTTAAGTTACTTTCTGTTGGTTACAAAACACTCTGCATGCAGAGTTTAGAATAAGTTGACTTAATCTCTTGCAGAAGACCAAAAAAAAAAAAGGTTCCTGTGTATGAACCTTAACTGCTTCTGCTTGTAAGGTTTCAGTTCTTGAGCGCCTGGGAGTGCAGAGTCTCTCTCTCTCTAGCTATTAGAACCAGGTCCACTCTGATTCGGAGTTGTAGCACTAGATCTGTTTGAAAATGATTTGTATTGGATAGGAATACTTGACATGATATGATTGTGTGTAGATTTTGAAGAATAGTACTGAGTTGGTTGGTTGGTTGGTTGGTTAGTTTGTGGGTCTTATGGCATATCAACCTTTGCAGGTTATTTAAGGCTAGATCCATTTTATGTGAATAATCAGTTCTATTTCAAACAATTCAGTTTAGCATGATTACACAGTTTAATTGTCAAAAAGATTTCTGTTTCAAACTATTCAGTGCAGTCAAGCGGTTCTAATTCAGCTAATTCAGTTAAGCATATGTACAGATTTTGTTTACACAGAGTTAAATGTCAAAACAGTTCTATGTTAAAAAATTCAGTAAAGTGTAAATACAGTTTCAATGTCAAAAACAGTTCTATTTCAAATAATTCAGTTTAGCATAAGCACGCAGTTTAAATGTAATAATGGTTTAATCGTCAAAAACATTGCTATTTCAAGTTATTCATTTTAGCATAAGTATGTAGTTAGTTCTATTTCAATCATAGATAGGGCCCTATCAGGTGCTACCAAGCCGCGATAGAGTGGACCTGGGAGCAATGACAATGAAGGGGTGCTCTGTATCCCAAAAGCCCCATCATTACTGGAACTTCACCATCAGATTGTTTAGTGTCATATCCAGGAAGTGCAGTCAGTGTATTCGACAGCCCCAGCCAACTGGGCAAGAATAGTACTTACGAAGGATCATTATTATTAGTGTCCAACAAATGATTATCACAAACAATTGGTTACGTGAATCAATGAAATTGCGTATAAAAGAGAGGAATACTAAAAATCTTGCAATAATATGCAAATTATTTGTATTAGATTGGAATATTGGAATCATAAATCATTGTGCAAATAAAATTCTTAAGAAAAACCTACATGGCAAATGTAAACGTACAATGTACACGGTTCTCTAACATTTGGTTGGTTGGTTGGGTTTTATGACATATCAAACTTTCTAGGTTATTTAACGCTATATCCATTTTTCACAAACAGTTCTATTTCAAAGAATTTGATTTAGCACGAGTACATAGTTTAATTGACAAAAATATTTCTATTTCAAGATATTCAGTTTAGTCAAACGGAGCTAATTCAGTTTTATATTAGTAAAGATTTTGTTTACACACAGTTAAATATCAAAACAGTTAAATAAGTTTTGTGTAAGAACAATTTCAATGCCAAAAAAGTTCTATTTCAAACAATTCCGTTTAGCATAAGCACGCAGTTTAAATGTAAGTAGAGTTTAACTGTCAAAAACATTTCTATTTCAAGCTATTCAGCTTAGTCAAACAGTTTTAATTCAATCAATTCAGTTTTGCATAAGTATGCAATTAGTTCTATTCATCCCATTGATAGGCCTCTATCAATTGCTTCCATTCCGGTCCAGAGTGGACTTGTGAGAAATGGCAATGAAGAGGTGCTTCCCATTCCCGAAAGCCCTAACGTCATTGGAACCTCACGATCAGATTTTTTCGAGTGATTATCAGGACACTCGTTGTGAGGGTGGTGTTATCCTTCTGCAGAGGTGCAGTCGGTGTATTTTATAACCCCATCTGACTGGGCAACTAACTTTTTGTCATTGAATAACCCGACATGCAGTTGAAATAAATCAAGTCACAATAAATCAATTAATCTCTCAATTGACTACTCAATAAAATTACTAGGGATTTAGCATAATCTAATTTGAATATATTTTTATGCTTGAGTTCAGTCAATGACGATGTTTAAAGGATAATCTCATAATTGGTGCTATTCTCACGTCTCTGTCTGTCTGTCTGTCTCTCTCTCTCTCTACATATATATATATATATATATATATATATATATATATATGCTCCGCTACCACTGTAGGGTTGAGTTCTATAGCGAGGGAAGTAAATGATTGCCATTTGTGTAATGCAAGGCTCTTCATATGAATCGATCTCTTGGTGGCCGTTAAGCGGATATATATAAACAAAAACAATTGTGATACATAAGCGTTTAAATTTCCTTCGCTTTCGCTAGTTTCCTCGTGGCTGAGTGGTAGAATCTTGGATTGGCGTTTGAATCAATCGGGTTTCGATCCCAGCTGCTGCAATCTACCCTGTCTGGCCACTCTGTAGAGTTCTGATAGAATAAAATAGGTCTTTCCATGGATGACAATATATATGGGGTATATATGCATATGTAATGTTTTCGCGTGTGTCATATAAAGAATAAATCTTTTTTTCTGTCATTAGAAAGACCTAAAAAATGTCATCCCAATATTTCGTATGCATGCGGGGGGTATACGTATGCATGTACGTGGGGTGGGTGGGGAATGAAAAATTATTGAAAAATAAAAATTAAATAGTAAAAATGTTTTTAACCCATATTGATTTGCCCATTTTTATAAAATTCATTTTCTAAATAAAAAAGCCAGAATTTTCTCATTACACATGGAATATTATATGATGAAAGTGGATATTATTAGTTATTATTTATTCCCAAACTCTACAATATAGAAATTTGCCAGTTGAAATATCAATCTTTACGATTCCAAAAGTAAGATCTTTAATATTTTTCTTAGTTGCAGAGGTCTTACTTTTTTTTCGGTTAACTAGAATTCAAAAATGTAGATTTTGGTAGTACATAAAACCTGATAAAAAAGTGGTCTTTCTATTATTTACAATGTTTAATACCGCACTTTACCAACCCGGGTTGCTTTGGGTGGTGTAATGTTTTGCAACCTCGCGCTAGCAAACTTCACAAATAAGTTCGAGTCTCATTAGGTGCCACATTTGTTGGGTCTTGTGCCATATAAGAGCAAAAAGCTAAGTAAATTACTATTTTACCAACCCGTGAGAATTCACTGTTTCGTAGTAGCTAAAGTGTTTAAATGCGGTCTCCAAGTTTGCGTGCTCGAACTTCACTCGACTTATTTCGTTGACTTTCGTATTAAAACAAGAAGGAAAAGATTTAATCCTCTTATCCGCCCTGCTACGTTTACAGTTGTTTCATAATAATAGATTGGGAATTAAATAACCCACGAATGTTGATTTGACTTTAAACAAAGCAACCAGAGCAAAACCAACACCTCAACAATGTCCAGGACAAAGCTTGAGGTAATTTTTAAGTGCAGTACAACTAAATTGACTTCAGAGGTTTCCTTCTTCTAGACATGTATCCTTATCAGACTACCCTAATATTTTACTATGGGTGAAGGCGATGAGATGAATTCATCAGTTTGTCGAAAAAAATCGCGCTCACTGAAACGCAACAGCCTCGTTCTGAATATGATCTTCTCTCGCAGTCGATTTATTAGGTGGTAAGCATTACAACGGAGGCGTCTTTATCTCTCACACACTAACATACACATACGTGAGTATATATATATATATATATATATGGAGACAGAGAATATTTCGACATTGTAGCAGGAGTACTACAAGGGGACACGTTAGCCCCATACCTCTTTATCGTCTAACTAGATTACGTGCTTAGAACTTCGATTGATAAAATCAGAGAAAACGGCTTCGTACTGAAAAAGAAAAGAAGCAGAAGGTAGCCCGCAAAAACAATTACCGACGCCGACTACGCCGATGACATAGCGTTACTGGCGAATACACCCAACCAAGCCGAAACACTACTGCATAGTTTGGAACGAGCCGCTGAAGGCATTGGCCTCCATGTCAATGTACACAAAACTGGTGACATTTCCACACTAGACAGAACCTCTCTGAAACTGGTAGACAAATCCACCTACCTAGGAAGCAGCGTCTCATCAACCGAAAAAGACATCGACACACGGCTAACGAAAGCATAGACAGCTATCGATAGGCTTTCGATCATATGGAAATCAGACCTGATCGATGAAATGAAATCTTCCAGGCAGCGGTCGTGTCGATACTGCTATATGGATGCACTACTTGGACGCTAACTAAACGGATGGAGAAGAAGCTAGAGGGCAATGACACAAGAATGTTGCGTGCAATATTGGAGAGGTCCTGGCGGCAACACTCCACAAAACACCAACTACGATCACCTGCCTCTCATTACGAAATCTATCCAAGCTAGACGAACCAGACATGCAGGACACTGCTGGAGAAGCAGGGACGAGCTCATAAGTGATGTACTCCTATGGACCCCCACGTATGGTCGAGCAAAAGCAGGACAATCAGCACAAACATACATACAGCAGCTATGTAAGGATACAGGATGTAGCCCTGAAGACCTGCCAGAGGCGATGAATCATTGGGAGAAGTGGCGAGAGAGGGTCAGGGATATCCGTGGTAGCGGCACGACATGATGAATGATGATACGAAACAGAATAGCAAGTATAGATCACATGGTAATAAGGACGAAACCATTAATCGCATATAGAGTGAATGTTGCGAAAAAAGAGTACCCGAGAAGACACGGCTTGTGGGGTAAAGGGATCAATGGGAGATCGATATTCGACCATACTACCTAATTATAAGTGCACAAACCAGAATCTATTCAGAAGAGACACGTAAAATTTTCTTGCATTTTGAGATACAAATAGATCACCTAATTCTGGAGGGGAAACCCGTATCGAGTGATAAATTAAAAAAAAAAACAACAAAGAAATAATTTGCCCGGTAGGATATTTTCCCGTTCCAGTGGACCTCAGATAGAGAAGAAAAGGGAAAAGTCAGTCAGGTATTTGAACCTTGCGAGAGAACTACAAGAACTGTGCAACAGTAAGATGTCGTTAAACCCACTTGAAAGTAGCACGCTAAAAACAGTTCCCAGAAATTTTCGGAAAGGTCGGAAAGGTTTAAATTCGGAGGACGAGCCGAGACCATGTAAACTAAAGCATTGTTGTAACCGGTCAGAATACCGAGGGGAGTTCTGGAGATCTCAGAAGACTTAATGGCCCTCCTCAGCAAACAGCTAGTGTGAAAAATTCGCAAGATGTTTAATAATAATACCTGGTATGTTGTTAAAAATGAATTAACAAGACACCTGGCAGTTCTACGTTATATGAAATGCAAAAATATGCTTTGTGGAACAACTAATCATCTTAGGGGAGAACAAATAACTTAACTCAAAAATATCACCCAAAGAATATTTAATACGAGGAATTCATGAAATTATTTTTCCCTCACACAATTTCTTTTGTAAAGACATTGTGGAGGATAAAAAGAAATAGAAAATGAATGAAAAATTATTATTATTATTATTATTATTATTATTATTATTATTCAATCAAAACCCACGAAAACCTGGAGAGTGGAATTGAAAGCAGGAGGAAGAAGCTTAACTGAAGCAAAGATCCAAATAGGTTTTTTTTCTAGGAGATGCTCTATCACCGTTACTATTCATAATTGCCCTGATGCCACTTAACCACATACTCAGAAAATGCGCAACCGGATACAAACTAAGTAGATCGCGGGAAAAGATCGAACTATTTGCAAAAAATCAAAAAGAACTGGAAACTCTAATACACGCAGTTAGAATATACAGTCAGGACGTAGGAATGGAATCCGGCATAGAAAAATGTGCCATGCTTGTCATATAATACGACTTATAACTGATGGAATGGAACTACCAAATCAAGACAAGATTAGAACGCTCGGAGAAAATGCAACCTAAAAATACTTGGGCATATTGGAGGCTGACACCATCAAACTAATGGAAATGAAAGACAAAATGTGCAAAGAATATATCAGGAGAACTTGAAAACTACTCGAGACAAAACTACTACCAGAAACCTAATCAAAGGATAAATACCAGGGATGTACCCCTCTTTAGATAGTCCGGACCCTTTCTGAAGTGGACCAAAGATGAACTTAAACAAATTGACCAAAGAACAAGAAAACTAATGACAATGCATAAGGCATTTACACCCCAGAGATGACGTTGACAGACTAAATGTATCATGAAGAGAGAGAGAGAGAGAGAGAGAGAGAGAGAGAGAGAGAGAGAGAGAGAGAGAGAGAGAGAGAGAGAGAGAGAGAGAGAGAGAGAGAGGTCTTGCCAGCATGGAAGAAAGCGTTGACGCATCGATACAACGACTCGAAGACTACATAAAAAAAAACACGAACGAGGACTGATTACAGCCATCAGAAACGATACTGACAACACAATGAACAACAGAAAGAAAATAACTAGGAAACAATTATGGGAGGAAGAACAAATCTATTGACGTTTTAAACAACTAATAAACAACATCTCCCACGAGAAAACCTGGATGTGACTAAGAAAAATAAACTTTAATAGAGAATTATAATCTCTCCTAATAGCAGCCCAAAACAACGCCATAAGAACCAATCGTATCAAAGCGAGAATAGATATGACGAAACAAAATAACAAATGTAGGCTATGCGATGACAGAGACGAAACCATCGATCATATTATAAGCGAATGCAGCAAATTTGCGAAGAAGGAATAAAAGACTAGACATGACTGGGTGGGCAAGGTGATCCGCAGGGAGATGTGCAAGAAATTTAAATTTGTCCATATGAACAAATATGTACAACCCAGCACCTGTCCTAGAAAATCACATACATAAACTCCTATGGGACTTTGACATACACACCGATCACCTAATCTCGGCCAGAAGAGCAGACCTAATGGTGATTAAAAAAAAAGAATTTGCAAAATTGTCGACTATGCAGTCCCGGCTGACCACAGAATAAAACTGAAAGAATGTGAAAAGAATGATAAGTACCTCGACCTTGCTTGGGAATTGAAAAAAACTATGGAACATGTCCGTGGTGCTTTTGGTACAGTAACTAAAAGATTATTAAAGGAACTGGAGGACTTGGCGGACAAGTGGGGACCATCCAAACTACAGCATTATTGTGAACAGCAAGAATACTGAGAAGAGTCCTGGAGACTTGAGGAGACTTGCTGTCACTCAAACTCCAGTGAAATACCATCAGCTAACGCTGATATGAAAAATTATAATGTGTAAAATAATAAACCATTAATCACATGATAAGCGAATGCAGCAAATTATCACTGAAGGGGTATAAGGCTAGACACGATTGGGTAGGCAAGGTTATCCACTGGTAAATGTGCAAAAAATTTTAATTTGACCATACGAATAAATATTATATGCAAAACCCAGCAGCTATCCTGGATAATGACACACATAAACTCTTATGGAACTTTAACAAACAAACGGATCACCTAATCTCGGCCCGAAGACCAGACCTTATAATAATCAACAAAAAAACTTGCAAAATTGTGGACTTTGTTGTCTAGGCTGACCACAAAATATAACTGAAAAATGTGAAAAGAAGGTTAACTACCTCGACCTTGCTAGGGAATTGAAAAAAAAAAATATGGGACACGTAGGTGACAATTGTAGCAATCCTGACTGGTGTTTTTGATACAGTAATCAAAGGATTATTAAAGGGACTAAATGACTTGGAAGTTGAAGGACGAGTGGAGACCATCCAAACAACAGAACTTTTGAGAACAACCAGAATACTGAGAAGAGTCCAAGAGACTTGAGGAGACTTGCTGTCACTCAGGCTCCAGTGAAAGACCATCGGCTAAAACTGATGTGAAAAATTCACATTGAGTAAATAATAGCTATATGTGTCAAGAAAAGGAGAAAAAAGAGGACTTGCCACCATTGAATATTCGACGAATCGATGACAACAGACTTAATGAGACGTGCTGTCACTGAAAATCCAGTGAAAAAACACCAACTAACACTGTTGTAAAAAACTCTCATGGAGTAAAATAATAATAATAATAATAATAGGACGACAGGAGACAATCCAAACTACACCATTGTTAAGGTCGGCCAGAATACTGAGATGAGTCCTGGAGACTTGGGAAGACTTGTTGTCACTTAAATCCAGATAAGGCCACCAGGTAACGCTGATGTGAAAAACTCTCAAGGAGTAAAATAATAATAATAATAATAATAATGATAATAATTGTAAGAAGAAGAAGAAGAAGAAGAAGAAGAAGAGTGAGACAAGTCTTAGACCTTGACTAGGAAGTAAAAAAGATATATAATATGATAGAGTCGGTGATACCAATCATAATTTGAGCACTCGGAACGGTCCTCAAAGACTTGATAAGGGAGAGTCAGAAATCGAAGGATTAACCGAGACCATCCAAACTCCAACACTACTGAAATAGGTCAGAATACCGAGAAGAGTCCCGGATACATGAGAAGAAATGCAGTCACTCAGAGTCCAGAGAAAGACTATCAGCTAAATATTGTATGAAAATCTCACATGGATAAATTATAATCACATTTATGTGTGTTACCGTAGTAATTTGAGCTTAGTTCATTGCAGTCAGAATATGGCTCTCACATTGAAATAAAACTTAAAGCAATTTCTTATTCAGTTTGTAGTTATTAGCAATAATATCGTTGAATCACCAGCTCTTCCTCACACCATAAAAACTGAAAGGGAACTCAGTATTTAAAATAAATTTTGAAGTACCTTTCTGATATATATATATATACATATATACATTGCTCTCCCCATCTCATGTATATAATTCAGAAGTATCAGAATCAACGGGGTTTGATGGCAGTTTATCGCCTCGGCTGTGATGATAGCCAAGCGTCGTTAATTGTGTCTAAGCTATTCTAACTTGGATTTACGTACAATCTATCACCAATATAAATATACAAACTACATTATTAATCATATATATATATATATATATATAGAGAGAGAGAGGTTTGGTTTCTTTGTATAATGGCATATCATCCCTTGTTGCTAATTTAATTCCAAAGCCATCCTTCGAAAAGAACAGTCGCGGCACTATTTAACACATAACTGGGAGGATAAGGGGGTTCATACCTTTCCCTAGGCTATTTGTCCGAAAGTGAACGTAATAGCACGACTGGAGTTCGAACTCGCTTCATTACGATTCTGCAGTCCATCGCTTTAACCACTACACCACGAGGACACCCCTATGAGAGAGATTGCTAAACTGATAGGTACATAGATATAATCAGAGAAATACATTTTTAAAAACAAAATTCCTCGTTAATCAAATTATGAAACTTATATTATTCGTGAATAATCGGGGTAAAAAGTTGTTCAGACAGAATGAAAGCCAAGCCGCAAATAAGCGGGAAAATTCATAACAGAGTGAAAAGGAAAAAAATATATAATACATTATAAAGATGTTAGTATGAAATCATAAAGAAATATTGAGGGAAAAAAGAAAAAAAGGAAAATTATTGTGGAAATAAGCTAGAATAAATGCAGACGACGTTATACTAAGTTAACCAATAGATAGAAAGAAAATCTATTTAAAAAAAACGACAACAACGAAGCCAGAAGAAAAAAAAAGAAAGATAAAAAAAAAAGAAAGGGATAAGAATGGAAAAAAGAACGAATATTGGCGTGGCAATCTCCAGCTGTGAAGAGCCAAAAGCAATTTTATAAGCACGTAGCATTCTGAATGTGTTGATTTTGAGAAGACACGAGGTTAATGACGAAGGTCACTTCAACATTTGTTGATGACGGAAGGATAGATTGAAATATGGTACCAAGTGGACGAAATACCCTTTGGGCCACTTTTGTCTCTCGTTCTCTTTAATCCTCTTACACTCCTCATTTCTTTTGCCTCGTGTTTTTTTTTCAAATGTTTTCCCTATTGTCCCATATTCTTACCTTTCTTCAACACTTTTTTCTTGGCCGATACAGACCGACATATAATTGCCAAGATATAGACGTAGAGATAAAGTGACCAGGCTGTGGTGGCAGAGATAAAGAAGAATCATTAAAGCTGGGCTGTGATATTGAAGAAGAATATTTAGATAGTCGGGGAATTATTGGAGAAAAACGGCGGGAAAAACGTTGCAGGCACATTGAAGAAATAGAGATATTGCGAGAAAGATGCACCAGTTCTCACCCCACCTCTTTCTCTCTCTCTCTCTCTCTCTCTCTCTCTCTCTCTCTCTCTTTGACTAACTTCTGATCTATCAATGACTTTTCCTCTTTCTCTCTATCTACCTATTTATCACTCGTTTTTTTCTTCGCCTTTCGGGAAAAAAATGAGGTTGCTGGATATAAAAATTGTGGCGTTTTCAAGATGATTCGGCTTTTGAGTGTTGTTAAAAAGTGAGGCCAGTTTTGGACATTGAATGATGAAAACCAGAGGGCAACTGTGGAGGTCGGAAAAATCAGTACAGTCGCAAATAGTTGCCCTTAAAAGTCCGTTAGAACAAGGCCAGGAAACTAGATTTGCTTTCTGAAATCACGTGTCCTCAATAGATTAGATCTTGATTACTTGGTTTGTTCTGATGAAATTGAAGGAAATTAACAGAGATTAGTATCAGCAGCCTTAGCAGAGGTTTGATTACTCCGAATATATCCTCTGCAGAAGATTAAGGCCCCTCCAGAAAGGATATCCTGTGTATCTGGTTGTGAAGCTTCACTTCCTGTGCTCATGGTAGTTTGGAATAACCCCTCATAGCGATTACTTTGAGATCCTCGCTCAATGAAAATTATAGTACTCCTTAGGGTCCCGTCTAGAGGTTAAATAGATTTTTTTTTAGAAATTATTTGTTAGAAATACTTAAAACTATATGTATGCAAATTATATGTATTTGGTTAGAATGATACATGTAGGATAAATGTCCATTATTTGTATTAAGAATAGTTAATTAAAGGTATTTTTTCAAAGGAAGTATTTACTTTTCAAAGGAGTATTTACTTAAAACCATATAAATGTATAAAAACTAATTAAAATCGTCTCTAAAAACCATACAATAGTGTGTTAATTATTAATGTTAGATAGAAATATTAATTATTTATATTAATATATTAATATTTATATTAATTGATACAAATATTATTTATTAGTATTTGATAGGAGTACTTGACATCAAACAAATGTTTGCAAATTATTTTTTTGATATCGAATAACTTTGGAAAAACACTATGAAACAATAACTGAAAAACATACCTAAAATATACGCAAGTAACTAATCTCTATCCATAGAATAACTCTTTACAGGTTGAAATGTCATTAAAATCGATCAATAAATCTATAAATCAATCATAGATTAGGGTTAATCCATTTTAAATGATCACTTACACGCACGTCCACCCACCAATCAACGCATACATATCACAGAGAAATACGGCAGATAAACACACTGATTTTATACATATATATATATATATATATATATATATATATATATATATATATATATATATATTAGTTAAGATGGCCGAGTAGAGTCGAGGATGACGCGAAGGCTCCCTTTACAATAGGTACTACACTGATGTGTAGGGTAGGTCACTACCTTTTTTTCCTGGATTGCAACACTTTATCCATGATCCGTACCTTATGATGCTAAGTGTTAAACGAAGAGGAATCAAGTACTATTTTTTGTCTTTAGTATGACTTGCCCAGGGATTGAACTCTGATCTCCCAGGCCATACCGAGCCAACGGCGTTTTGTGACTGTCATTTTCTCTACGGTGAGACAATCATACCAATTGCTTAGTTTGTTCAAAGGAACTTGAACGAAATAACCGCGATTAGTGGCATTTATTTGTAACGATCTCTGACACAAACACACGTCGGTGCTTGCATCTCCAAACAGAGATTCTTGCCAATTAAATCACCAATAGAAGATAATCGTATGGACAGAAATTGCAATAGTCAGCAAATCCTATTGAATCTATACCTACGCTATTCTCATATATATATATAAATATATATATATATATGTGTGTGTGTTATATAATTGCGGAGTGATTGTTTTTTATATTAAACATTTTTGTTAATTATATCTTCTCATTCCTTTTGTTTAGGCTTAGAACTATTTGCCTTAGTGCACGTGCAGGTGCACACATTGAGTACAGTTCACGCTCGCGCGCGGAGGATGGGACAATCACAAATGTCATAATAAAAACCCCAGATAGAAATGATACAGGGGTATGGATGACGTCATGCCCGGAGGGATAGGCTGGGAATTTTGGTGATTTTTGAAAAAAGCCGTTAATTGAGATTCGAAGCTGGGCGAGATAGTTGATTTTTGAGTCTGGGCGAGGCCAGTCCAGTTGGGTCTACAGGATGCGCCGCGCATTTGTTGGGTCAGTGAGTTGAGATTCTGACTCTGGGGTGAGAGTTCAGCAGGGGAGTTGACTGAAGAACGATGTTGAACAGTCAGCATAGTAAAAATTGTGTGTCTCTCTCTCTCCTCGTGTCGAAAGACTAAACTCAAGAAGTCAATAAATTTTTCGTACCTGAACTAAAGAAAGTCGTTAGTGTTTCGGGATTTCTATGCATATGAACATTTTACGTATCCGTATCATGGTTTTACAATATATATATATATATATATATATATATATATATATATATATATATATATATATATATATATATATAAATGAGGAAGGGCGTCCGTATGTTTATGTATATGCGTGTGTGAAGAAAGAGATCGAGAGAAAGAGAAAAAGATGACCACAGGCACACAGATTAGAACAAGAAAAGTGTCACTAAACATTTACGATTTTAAGAGATAGATAGATAGATAGATAATGAAACAGCAATATATTCTGATATATATGAGCTAAATAGACTAAAATAAATACGAGTATACAGATATATATATATATATATATATATATATATATATATATATATATATATATATTGAGACCATATGTCTTCAGTCTATTATCAAAACTACGTCACCATGAAAATTCCCTGAGATGTTTACCTTATCTTGTTAATGATTGCTAATCAATGATTATTCAATCTTAATCAGCATCTTAATGTTGTCTCTATAAATATAGAGCCATATTATTTGCCATGAATCCTCCTAAGTTATTAAAGTAAAGTTGGCGCCCATAGTCGAGAGTGACCAGAAGGCTCCCTTTTTCAATAGTTATTACACCAAGGTGTTGGGGAAGGGCGCTACTCCTTTCCCTTGATTGCTCCACTTTACCCTTGGTACGTACCTTATATTGCTGAGTCTTAAGCAAGGAGGTATTAAGTACCATTTTTAAAGTCTTTGGTATGACGTGACCTGGGATTGAACCCAGGTCTTCCGGACCATTGACGAACACTCTAACCACTAGGCCAATGAGCCGGTAAATGAGCCTAAGTTATAAGTGTGCTTAACCTTCGGCAAAGTATGCTATATATCACTAAGAAATAACATTTTACATTACGGGAATATTTTAAGTAATGTTTCTTTACAAAACCGATTTTAATTAATAATTACTTGCTGTTTAATTAATAATTACTTGCTGTTATTCATATTTAATTATTGCTGTTTGTTCACAAACATATTAAAAAACAATGATATGTAAAATCTTGTACAGGAATCAATTAAGATTACAAATGAATAATAGTACTTTTTATATGCGTTCTTCTTAAGTTTTAGTAGTCATTCTAATTTCAAGTATTTTGTTACATTATACCTTAAATTCTAGAACCAAGCGGACAGAGCATATTTTTGCTTGTGTGTATAATTTGTGAAGTGATAGTTGTATATTTACGTTAAAGATTAGCATATATGAAAATATCTATCTTAATAAATAGTTTCACAAAATAATCAATCTTTTTAGAAATTAAAACTTACCTTTGTATTAAGCATTGATGCTATTTTTCGTTTGGTGTTTCCTAACTTCCCGCAGCTGTGTTTCTGGCTTCTTAATCAATTGAAAACAATACCAGTATTCGTCTTCTGTCTACAAAAGATTTCATAGTTGATGCAAAAATTCACAGGTGTCGAAAACCAATAATCACTCTCTTCTGCAAGCTGCTTTTATTAAAATAGAAATTTTTTTAAAAAGTTCTAAATAAAAATAAAATAAAATAAAATATTAATATATTAATTTTAATCATGGATATTTGATAATCGGAGTCGTAAATCTGCTTCAATTCTATTCAACATTGAATGACTCCTGAACTGATTTTACGATTGCTTTCACAACAAATGAATATTTCGTTATTAAAATGTCTCGAATTTAAGGATATTTCATCTTTGCCTTTTCACACCGGTTTCAACTTGTGGTCATTCACTAAATTCTGAGTGACAGGACTCATTTTGTGTCTTCGAGTTAATATAACAATAACGATATCTTGAGGGTTTAAATTCTTGCTCTGATCTTCTGTTCTTATTGTCTTCTTTCCAGGTCTTTGGAGACCGTGCCAAGGTAATCAACAATCGTCACCATCACCGTCAGGTTTTTACAAGATACATCTAATTGTTTATCTTTTCGCTTTCTTGGATTTTCATTCAGTGGTTCGATGGAATTGCAAAATCATCTAGATAACAAGTTATTTTCTTTCTTCATAATTAATACAATATTTGGACTCTTGGCCGGGATTGGATGCCGCGTAGTACAGATCATATTAGGATTATTGTAATTTTACTCTTTTGAAATTTTTTCTCACTAGCGTTAGTTGATGTTTTTTTTCCTTGGAGATATGAATGGCAGCCCGTCTTTTCAAGTCTCGTAGACACTTCTCAGTATTCTCACCGATTTTAATAAGGTTTTAGTCTGGATGGTCTCTACTTGCCCTTTTATTTTCAAGGCTTCCTGTTCCTTTACTAATTCTTTAGGGTTGTTCCAAGTGCACCAATTTCAATTGGTATAACCGTCACCTTCATATCCCCTAGTTCTTTGTATCATTCTCTTGTGTGGTCTAGATATAAATCTCTCTTTTGCTCTCTTCAGGCAAAGTGGACCCGAAGTAAAACAGCAAGCACGACGGGGTAAGGAAGTTTATCCTCATTGGAATTGAGCAAGTGATCAAATTTGAACACATCGATAGATGATCATCGGCCAAATGAAAAATCTACTGGGAAAATAAGATGCACACAATTCTTTAGGATTTTTAGATAAAAACAACTAAGCCTTAGCTAGAAACCAGACCTAAATCTAGCCATCAAGAAAAAACGGTGTCAATAGTTAGATTATCCATTTGATGAGATCAAAATTACAATAAAAGAAAGCAAATTCTAGTTAAATGCCAAGAAAAAGTAACAGTCATCAATTCAAAGAAGTAGCAAGTTTTCAGTACTAGCAATAATAGTAAGATCTCTTGAATCAATCTACAATAACCTTGACAATAAATTAGAGAAAAAAGAACGCCAAGGAAGAAGAGAGACTGTCTAGAGCATGGTACTGCTGAAATCGGCAATACAACTTAGAATAGTCTTAGAGAGCTGAGAAAAATTTCTATCAATCGGAATTGAGTGAAACCCACTAAAAACCCGACAGAAGAGCAGTGATTAGAAAGCTCAACTCAAATGCTATTGATAGTAAAACCTATACTTTATGTATCATACGTAGATAGTTTTAAAAGTGTCAATCAATAAAGGGTTAAATAACACAATTAAATATTCTGGTCGGAAACATGTAAGCGAGAAACAAAGGTTGATTCTCCTTAATCTTACCACTTTTTTATAAGGTCTTATCTTTGACCCTCATCGCAATACACCGACGTTATTTCCAATCGTTCTTTTTTTTATCTATTTCTTTATTCATTTTTTCTTTCTTTCCTCTTATTTCTTCGATTCTTTCTTTCCCTTCATTCCTTTGTTTGTTCGTTTGTTTGTTTATTTCGTTTTTTTTTCTTTTTTCGTTATTTTCCGTTTATTCATTTATTCATTTTTCTTTCTATCCCTCTTTCTTTCCTTCTTTCTTTCTTACTTTCTTTCATTCATTCATTTTCCCTACATTCCTACCTTTCTTTCTTTATTTATTTCGTTCGTTCGTTCGTTATTAATTCATTTCTTTCTTTCTTTCTTTCTTTCATTCTTTCTTTCTTTCTTTCCTTTATTTACTCATTCATTTCTATTCTTCTGTCTTTTTTCTTGCTTTCATCATTTATTTATAGACATTTTTCAATCTCTTCTTTCTTTCTTTATTTTATTTAATTACGCATTCAGTTCTTTCTTTCTTTCTTTCTTTCTTTCTTTCTTTCTTTGTCTATGCTTCCATACTTACTTTTATTTGCTGCAAGAATTAGTGAAGGATCGAAGAAACTGAAGGAAAAAGTGTCTTTAAAAATCTTAGGCCAATTCTCCGGACAGCCATTCACCAGCTGACACAGATTCCACTTAGGAAAAAGTTCAAATGAAGCGTGTCGAATAACGTTTACTTCAGTTCGCTGGTACCATAGATTCATCCAGGAGGACGTAACGCAATCAGCTTGGCTTGGTCGCTCATTGTGACCGTGTGAGAATACACGAAACGAAAGGCCTCTGGAGCTTCTTGGAAAGGTAACGGGCCGTGTGGAGTCCCGGGCTTTTGTGATTGGCTCTGCGGTAATGTTGCCTGTTTGAATATTAGAAGAAGTGTGCGATGGGTAAGTGACTGCTAACATTTGTGGCCGAAGAAGGAAGGATTTTCATTCATCATCAAGTATTCTTTATGATGTTTCCTGTTCTGATTAAAAGTTTCTGTCTTCGCTTAGTGATTCAAATGTTTTATGCGTCTCTTATAACTCTCTCTCTCTCTCTCACTCTCTCTTTTTCTCTCTCTTTGTTTCTCACTCTCTTATATATATATATATATATATTATATATATATATATATATATATATATATATATATATATAAGCTAAAAGAGTAATTTACACACTTCTTATACCAGTGATTAAAAGTTTCTGTCCTCGATTAGTGATTCAAATATTTTATACATCTCCCTTTCTCTCTCTCTCTCTCTCTCTCTCTCTCTCCCCTTCTTATATATATATATAGTCTAGGCTGACCCGAAATCTCCCTTTTCGATAGCTACGACAACAAGGTGTTGAGGAGAGCGCTACTCCTTTCCCTGGATTTCTACACTTTACCCTTGATACGTACCTTATAATGCTGAGTGTTAAACAAGGAGGCATCAATTATCATTTTTTTAAGTCTTTGGTATGACTCGACCTGGGATTGAACCCAGGTCTCCCAGGCCATCGGCGAACACTCTAACCATTTTGCCAATGTCCGGTATCCCATTGGCCTAGTGGTTGAGTGTTAGGCAATGGGCTGAGAGACTAGGGTTCAATCTCTGGTCGAGTCATATCAAAGACTCAAAAATGGTACTTGGTA
>CAUZXS010004114.1:30000-32057 GCA_963585895.1 Sepioteuthis lessoniana
TACGAAGTTCTGTTGATTCTATATCTACACTATCCCATATGTATGCTCTATCGTTGATACTGAGTATATTTTATTTATAAATGTAGCAACTATATTATCAGTATACACATAGCACATACACGAAAAATAGATGTGTGTGTATGCGTGTGTATGCGTGTGTGAATGAGTTTTTGCATGTGTGCATGTTTTAGATAAATAATAATTGAACGACAAGATAAACCTAGAAAAATAACCTGTATTTTATGATTTGAACAATGTACAAAATTATGAAATATAAAAATTAAAATTTCTTCCTCTGATTAAGGTTTCGTTGAGATAAATCCCTTCAGAAAAACGGAAAAATGAAATAAATAAGTTATTACTTCCTCGTTTACATATCCTCAATTAAATATTTTGTAGTTTTTCTCCGGAAAAAAAAAAACTAACTAAAATACTTAATTAAAATATTGGCACAAAGTTTAGAGTGTTCACCAATGGTCTAGCAGACCGGAGTTCAATACCAGTTCGAATCATACCAAAGACGCAAAACATGGTGATTGATATCTCCAAGCTTAATACTCAGCATGATAAGATATATACCAAGAGTAAGTAGAATAATCCAGGGAAAGGTGTATCACTCTCCGTTATACCTTGGTTTAGTTGCTGTTGAAAAGGGAACCTTCGGGCTGCCCTCAACTACAGTCTTGCAAACTTATACATATAAAAATATAAAAAGGGTTTGTTCAAAAAGATAAGTCTCACCCAAATAAGAACCATATCTGAATATTCAAGTTGTAAAAACATACAAACAATTATAATGAAGCAATAAAGACTAATTTAAATTTCTGTTGGACCACATTCAAGGAGAGAGGTGTGCAACAAATCAAAAATCTTGCTAAGGCTTATAACTTTTTAAATGATCCTAATATATATATATATATATATATATAATTGGATTACTTGTTTGGGTTACTGATTAGTAGACTAATTAAATAGATCATTTTTCTTGATTTTTTTTTCCAACAGAGTTTCTCATACTTCTGCCTGACATGTGCCAAAACTCATATAAACTTTATATATATATATATATATATATATATATATATATATATATATATATATAGAAAAGGTACAACGGAAGAAAGATATATTTTGATGCTTTATTTTATTTACAACAAATTTCGACTTCAATCTTTGTGTGAATCCAATGAAAAATAATTATCATAGATAAATTTCGATTCGACTGGAAATCTTCATCATCATTCCGTTTTTTTTATAGAGCAACACCTAAAAGCTCTGATGAAGTGTTCCAATGGAATCAAAAATTTATTTATCACAATTATTTCTCATACGAAATTAATTTCATAAAATATTTTTGTATTCACACAAAAGTTTGAAGTCGAAACGCTTTGGAAAATAAACAAACTATTAAACATATATCTTTTTTCTGTTTTAAACTTTTCTTCATAAATTCTGTCGGATTCATTTCATTTCTTGTCATATAACTATGTATGCGCGAGGAATCGAAATTTTGGGCAGTGACCGACAAAAATCATAGAGAAGGGATGGAAATTTGAAAAAAAAATATATATACATCTGCACGTGCGTTTCAGTGTGAGAGTGGAATGTTTCCTTGTGATAGTTTTCTCAATGTAAGGAGACACATTTATCAATTTTAATTTGCCCTCAAGTCATCGTTCCAAACTGAATTTCGTGTCAAACCAAAATAATGATAAACGGAACAGAGACACAGATCCACGATTGTTTCCTAGTCCTAGAGGCATCTACACATATATTCATATATAAGGTCCCCTGTAACTGTTCCAATACAATAAAACAAATTAACCTCAAATAACAACAGCTCCTTAGGTGTCATATCGCTAAAATAGACCAGAAGACCTGTTGTTCAGAAATACATTCATTAAGATAATTTCTGACCCCAGAACTCTATACGCACAAGTAGATGATATTTATGACTAAAGTTGTGGATTGTGGCCTCAAAGTTGGTGAGTTCAAACTCCATATGCACTATAATATCTGGAAAAAGAGTAAATATTTTACTCCATCTAAGGATGAGT
>CAUZXS010004115.1:0-49808 GCA_963585895.1 Sepioteuthis lessoniana
CTACTATTTACCCCTAACTGGAGGAAGAATAGTTAGATGCATACCTTTCCCAAGAGTATTAGTGATATGTGAAATGCAAACAGTTTTGTCCAGATCACTGAGTCCATTTCCAACAACAATAACTATTACATCATGAGCACCTATACCTTTTTATATATTTGAAATAAATATTTGTCATGTTGAATCTGATATTTACATTTAAAATTTAGAAATACTGGCATGATGATTAGAGTGTTCTCTCATTAGTCTAGTGGATAGAGTGTTTGCCAACGATCCGGGAGACCTGGGTTCAATCCCAGGTCCAGTCATACCAAAGACTCAAAAAATGGTACTTGATGCTGCCTTGCTTAACACTCAGCATTATAAGGTAAGGATCAAAGTGGAGCAATCCAGGAAAAGGAGTTGTGCCCTCTCCAACACCTTAGTGTAGTAGCTATCGAAAAGGGAGCCTTAGAGTCACCCTTGACAACGGTCGCCAACTTTACTTGCATAACAAATAATGAATAAATATATTAGAGAAAATGTCAGACACAATGGATGAAATAATGAAAACTAAAATTTTATAGGATTTGAACTCAAATAGCAGAATTCATTCTCTATGATAATAACCATTATACCTTGAGTAAAGAAAACTTATCAACTTTCTTACTTAAATATGAAACATGACTTTATTAAATTTGAACACAGAAATCCACATATTCTATAATGTAAAATGCCTTGTTATATATACATTGATATTATAGATACCTTGTTATATACATTGAGGAAAATGAACAATTAAACAACACTGTACACTAAACCCATATAATTATTTCCATTCCAAAATCTCCCTCCCCAAGTATTTCAAGGAAAACCGATGTTCTTTTTTATTTTCTTTGTTCAATCTTTAAGGCTTATCTAAAGCCAAAGCTATCCTTATTGAACAGTAGTAGTACTATTTAGTCCATAGCTGGAGGGGAAAATGAATTCATACCTTTCCCAAGAGTATTAGTCTGAAAGACAACATAGTAGTGTGACTTGAGTTTGAACTTGTTTATGGTATAAATGTTCCACAGTTTACAAGTTCTGTAAACAATAAGACTATTAAAATCTACCACAAATCAAACTCTGATAACAAAAACATTCTTAATCTTTTTGAATGCACATTAGACATTACATCATGGGACTCTTCCTTACCATATTCACAAGCTTTTAGAATTAGAAGAATATATTTTAATGATAAGTTATATAAATATATCAATAAACAAGATTTTATAGAATTTATAGAATTTTAAAAGTTTTTTAAAAAATCTCAGTGCTTATTTTTTAGGGACAATGATGAATTTGATTTTTGATATAATTTTGATAGTATGCCTTCATTGCCATTATTTCCTGGTTCATTCTGACCTAGTGTGGTAGTACTTGTTAGGGTTCCATCTCTGAATCAAAAATCAAATTCATCATTGTCCCAAAAGAAATATCTCTTATAACAAAACTAAATAGTACTTCCCACAATTAACACAAATTAAAAATGGGAGGGAAATCCTTTTATAAATTCTGAATTAAAATATATATTTTCAGTTCAAGGGATGCTTGCATATTATAGATGTAAAATCCTTTTATAAAATCTGAATTTAAAGATATATTTTCAACACAAGGTATGCTTACATATTGTAGATGTAAAATCCTTTTATAAAATCTGAATTAAAAGATATATTTTCAGTACAAAGGATGCTTACATATTGTAGATGGCAAAATCTTACAGATATGATAGGAAGCAACAAAATCTTAAAAGAAATCTACAATGAAAACGATAAAATTTTGCCAACCCAGTAATGTTAGAAACAGGCTCTTCTGTAAACTTATCAACTACATTAATTAATACAAGTTCTGTAAACAATAAGACTATTAAAATCTTCCACAAATCAAAGTGTATTAACAAAAACATTAACTTTTTTGAATGCACATATTGCTGATATAGAAAAATCAGAATGACATTTTGATTTTAAAAATAATTAGACATACAGAATTGAATCTCTGAATTATAATAAATTTCTTTCAGTTGAACATTTCAGCTGAGTAGATCATTCATAATACTAGAAAGCCATTGAAGATGGATTTTACATGTAAGAACACCAAAAGGATTTAACAACAAATTAAATCACTCAACTCCAAAAAAGGAGAAAAAAAAAATTACTTTCAAATTTAAAAATACTTTTAAGTTCCATATTCAGATGAAAATCATGCAGAATATCCATTTTGATTATTCTACAAGAAGTAATAAAATCCTATCATGGTTTAGAAGAAAATGAACTTTTTATCAAAAATTATTTGGGGTATACGTATTTATGGGTGATAGTGTAAATAATAGCTAATAATATCCATTTTGATTGTATAATTGTTCCACTAGAAATAATAAAATCCTGCTATCTTTTGTTTAGAAGAAAATTAACTTTTTATCAAAAATTGTTGGATAATAGTGTAAATAAATAATAACTAATAATATCCATTTGATTCCACTAGAAATAGTAAAATCCTGTTCGCCAATGGTCCGGGAGACAGGGGTTCAATCCAGGTTGAGTCATACAAAGACTCAAAAAGTGGTACTTGATGCCGTCTTGCTTAACACTCAGCATTATAAGGTAAGGATCAAGGGTAAAGTGGAGCAATCCAGGGAAAGGAGTAGTTCCCTCCCCTAAACCTCAGTTTAGTAGCTATTGAAAAGCGGAGCCTCAATTAAGGTCGCCAACTTTACTTTACTTATCTTTGGAATAGAAGAAAATGAAGTTTTTATCAAAAATTGTTAGGGGTGTAATTATTTATGGGTGATAGTGTAAATAATAGCTAATCATATCCATTTTGATTATATAATGTTCCACTAGAAATAAGAAAATCCTATCTTTGGTTTAGAAGAAAATGAAGTTTTTTATAAAAAATTGTTAGGGTATACTTATTTATGGGCTATAAATATTATCTAATAATATCCATTTTAATGGTATAATTTTTCACTAGAAAAATACTGGTATCTTCAGTTTTTAAGAAAGTTAACTTCTTACAAAAAATGTTAGGAATGAACTAATACATATGGCTATAATGTACATACACATACACACATATATATGTCACTGTAACCCAGCAAAAACAGCACATCATAGAGAGCTTTTTATCAGAGCAATAGACTTAAAATGCTCCTTCAGAATAAGACAATTTCCAGTCCAATTTTGTCAATGAATGATAACTTTGTTGCGCCTCTTCATGTAGTCATTTGTTAATTATCAATATAACAAAAAAAATGGAAACTGAAAAAGAACCCTATATTCCTCACTAAACAAAAGCATCAATACCATCATCGATAGCTGTTTCAGTGGATACCTAATAGAAGTATTGGTTGAATTGTAAATGGCTGAATGTAGAAGGATATCAAAATACCTGCTGTTTTTAAATCAAAATCATATCAACCAACAATTTAGATATAAAACATAAAAATGCTGTGCATTGTCATCCTTAACATGTGCAATCAGCACAGATATCCCTGACCCTCTCTTGCTACCCTCTCCCTATCGTCCATTGCTTTCGGCAGGTCTTCAGGGTACATCCCGTATCAGTACAGAGCTGCTGTATGTAGGTTCGAGATGGTCGTCTGCCTTTGCTTGTTCATGTGAAGGGGTCCACAGGAGTACACCACCTATGAGGTCATCCCTACTTCTCCAACAGTGTCCCACATATCTGGTTCATCTAATTTTAATAGTTTTGTGATGGGTGGTAGGGAGGCTGTGCAGCTGCTACTTTGTGGGGTGCTGTCTCCAGGACTTGTTCAATATTGCTCGCAGCATTCTTGTGTAGTTGCTATCAAGCTTTTTTCTCCATACGTTTAGTTAGCGTCAATGTAGTGCATCCATATAGCAGTATTGACATGACCGCTGCTTTAAAGGAAAAACCATAAACTTCTATATTTTCATTACATATAATTTTTTAAAAATTGGTTTCACATAAGTGTTAATGGCATATTTCATTTATTTTTTTTACATTAGTTGTAGGTGGAATCAAAATATTTAACATCAATGACCTTGATAAAATTTTTCCTCTTATTTACTGTTGGAAAGTATATATATCCCCAACCCTTCTGCCATGTGCAGGTGTAACATATTGACCCTCGACCGAGCCGTCAATCAAGAGATGCAGCTGTGTAAATAAGCAGAAGAATGGCGAGGCAGGTGCATCCGGTCGAGGATGTCGGAATATCACCTTGACCTGTGGACGTGGTTGAATTCGGTGCAGATGTGTACGCCCACAGGAAGCAGGTGGGGCGTCAAACAATAATATAATCGGGTGCCACAGACAGCTTGGGTCAGTCAGTTCCAGTCGCAGTTGGAGATAGGATGCCCGCGGAGTGAGAACCAGCTCCAGACAGAGGGCTTGGGCCCCTCAGCGACCCAGGTTGAGCAGCCCAGTCAAGATGAAGAAGAAGTGCTTCTATGGTCGCAGAGAAGAACTTTGGGTCAATATGTAGCAATCTGTCTGTCTCCAACTCACCTCTCACACATAACCAACATCAACCCTTTTGAGAATAAAGTGAGAGAGGTATATTTTTTATAAAGAAGTGTGTTCATTCGTTCATTGAAGTTTGTATATTATGTTGACTATGTTTCTGCCTATAGTTGAATTATGGATATACAACACAGGATGTGACACAAGGTCAATTTTAAAGTTCTGGTCAGCTGATAAACACCCTCCAAAAATGTCCATATTATTTTTGGGAAAAGCCTGAGTCAATTTCAAATTCGCTCAGTGGGTAGAGTGTTCACCAATGGCCCGGGAGACTGGGGTTCAATCCCAGGTTGAGTCATACCACAGACTTAAAAAATGGTACTTGATACCTCCTTGCTTAACATTTAGCTTTATAAGGTACATATCAAGGATAAAGTGGAGCAATCCAGGGAAAGGAGTAGCACCCTCTCCTACACCTAGGTGTAGCACTTATTGAAAAGGGAGCCTTTGGGTCGCACATGACAACTTTACTTTATTCCTCCAGCTACGAGTTAAATAGTACTACTATCGTTTTTGTATAAGTTTGGCTTTTGCATTAAATAATCTATGAAGATTGATATGCCATTAAGCAAAGAAACCAAACCGAATCTTATACTACCAAACTATGGCTTAAATATCACAATCACTGTCCTTCTACAAGGAGTGTTTTGGCATTAAATAACCCATGAAGGTTGATATGCCATTAAAGAAACTAAACCAGACCAAAGAACCAATTTAATCTTTATTACCCACACTTCATTTTATTTTATTATTTAGAAATTTTCTGATGAAGTTTCATAATTTAGCATATTAATCTTAAATAATGAAGCTATTATTTATTATTATTTAGTATTGTTTAATAATGCTATACATAGAGTTAATCGCTTTGGTGATATTTTATTGGTTCCTTGTTTTGTTCTGTAATTCTCATTTCTTGGGGAGTTGGGGGAAGAATACCTTACGAGGTAAGATCACACTCCCTTAAAATGTTTAAAGAGAGGCACACTTAACATAAGAAATGAAATTGGTGACCAAAGTTTAAATCCAAGACCATGCTGTGAGTATTTCACTCCATGCTAATGCCCTTGGGAAAGGCATCATCCATTTGTTCTCCTGTCAGTTATGACTAAATAGTAGGGTAAACTTGACTTTTTAACCTTTGTAAAGCAACCAATCTAAAAGAAGGACAACTGAATTCAGACTAGCTGTACTCAACTTAAAAAAAACATGATCTTGTGTTGCAGTTTGCTTGAGGTGGAGGGTTTTTCTAAATACATAAAATGGTTAAGATTTGTATTTCATTTTATCATAAGGACATTTTACTGCTCTATAATTTTTATAGAGAAGAAAAATGTCCTTAAGATAAAATGAATAATGATAAAGAGAATATATTTTTTTCAGATGTAGAAGCAATATTGTCCACGAAATATGAAATTGATTTTATATGTGAGTGAATTGAGTAAATCTAGACATTTTCACATACAAAAAATGTTTGGGTTACACTAAGAATGTTGGGGGGGGGTACTCTAGTGGCATAGTGCTCAAAATGCTGAACTCTGACATCCTAGTTAGAGTGTTGGTAAGGCAGAGGATAAGACATTAGAATATTGTTCTGACAAAGCAATTGAAATGAAGAGGAACTAATTTGATTCCTGGGTGAGCAGTTCTTCACAAGACTTTAAAGTTAAAAAAAAAAAAAAAAAGCACTTACATGGAAAGTATCCTTTAAAATGCAATATATTTGGAGATCGCATTAGATCAGAACAATAAAAGGTTGCCTATTTCTTACAAGAGTTAAAATAGTTGTGCTACATGGAAACGCTACATGGACCATGAGCATAAATGTAGATGTTAGAAAAGGCTGAGAATATCTTTCAGTGGGACTATATGACCAGAGATCTATAAAGAAGCTTCTCAAAAGTATTAGCAAGGGTTAGAGAAAACTGTATGAGACTTGGCTTCGTAAGGAAAAGGAAAAGGAAAACTGAATTCAAACCAGCTTTACTCCACTTAAAAATTGATCTTGTGTCACATCCTGCCACAGCCCAGTTGGCTGGTAATTTACTAAGCTTTTTGCTTAGATGTGGCACAAGGCCATATGAAAGGGGCACCCAATGAGACTCGAACTCACTCGTGTAGGTTTGTTAGTCCAGCTTGCTAACCATTACACCACCAAAGGCGCCTCTGGTGGTGTAATGGTTAGCAAGCTCGACTAGCAAACCTACATGAGTGAGTTCGAGTCTCATTGGGTGC
Organism: Sepioteuthis lessoniana; assembly: GCA_963585895.1. Lineage (NCBI taxonomy): Eukaryota > Metazoa > Mollusca > Cephalopoda > Myopsida > Loliginidae > Sepioteuthis > Sepioteuthis lessoniana. The sequence continues at coordinate 6,760 of CAUZXS010004115.1, forward strand.
CCCTTTCATATGGCCTTGTGCCACATCTAAGCAAAATGCTTAGTAAATTTTCCACAGCCCAGTTGGCTGGGGCTGTAGAATACACAGACTGCATTATTTTAGTGGGGTAAGACCCCACCAACAAGTCTCCTGAATATGACATTAACCAATATGATTGTGAGGTTCCAGCCCTGGGGCTTTGGGGAATGCGGAGTACCCCATTATTGCCATTGCTCCCAAGTCCACTCAGACCTGGAGTGGTAGGACCTGATAGGGTCCTATCTATGGGTCAAATAGAACTGTTTGACATTTAAACTGTGTGCAAACAAATGACCAATGCTAAATTGAATTGTTAGATATAGAACTGTTTGATCATTTAAGTGTGTGTAATGATTAATGTTTGATTGAATTGTTAGTGATACATAGCAATACTTGGAACCATTTAACTGTGTGCAAATGAATGAGTAATGTTAAATAAAATTATTAGTGTTAAATAGTAATACTTGTAACCACTTCACTGTCTGCAAACAAATGATTAATATTGAATAGAATTATTAGTATAAGATAGAAATACTCAAAACTAAGTAATGGTATGCAAAAAAAAGAAAAAGAAAAAAGAGCTCAGGCTTATTTAAAAATGTTATCAACAAAATATGTTTACAAATCCTATATATTCAATATATATGTATAAAGAGGATGTGGCATTAAATAACCTACAATGGTTGATATGCCATAAAACCAACCAAACCAACATCTGGCCAGTAGCAGAAAGGGATTTGGAATATACATACAATTGTAACTATATTTTTAATTGTTTCCTTGAATTTCTTTTATAACTATTTGTTTGCATAATTATATATCAAGTAATCCTATCTAATACAAATAACACACAGTTGCAGGGTTTCAAGTATTCCTATTTGATACTAATAATTTATACACAATTATATGGTATGAAGTAACTATTTCCGTTTAATAAAAACAAAACAAAGAAAACTCAATTGTTATTGAAGCATTAAAAAAAAAAAAAGAGAGATAAAAAAGATTTTTTATTTATTCTTTACAAAAAAAAAAAAATACATCAACAAAATCTTTTTTTAAAATATAGTAAATAACAATAGATAGTAGAAAATAAAATGAAAAACATTGTTATCAATCATTGGATAGAGACAAGTTTTACAGAATAAAAAAAAAAATAACTTGATTTAACATTTTTTATATTGTTGCAATATAACGGGTTTTGAGGTCTGTAATGCTGCGTGCAATCCTCAACAAGTCCTGGCAGCAGCACCCCACAAGACACCAACTGTACGGCCACCTGCCCCCTATCACGAAAACTATTCAAGTTAGGCGAACCAGACATGCAGGACATTGCTGGAGAAGCAGAGATGAACTCATAAGAGATGTACTCTTATGGATCCCCACACACGGCCGCGCAAAAGCAGGACGACCAGCACGAACGTACATTCAGCAGCTATGTGAGGATACAGGATGTTGTCCTGAAGACCTACCTAGGGTCATGAACGATAGGGAGGAGTGGCGAAAGAGGGTCAGGGATATCCGTGCTGCCAGCACGATATGATGATGATGATGATTATATAGTTATATCAACATATGACACAGGTGATCTGTCATAAGTATCTTGGACAGATTGCAATGTTATAAGCCAAAACAATTTTGTTATAACTTGAAGAAAATTGCATTTAGGAATATCATTTAGCAGCACAGTTATATTTTTTGATTATTTTTCCTGATTTATAATTATATATATATATATATAGTAAAAGTAAGTAAAGTTAGCGACCATAGTCGAGGGTGACCCGAAGGCTCCCTTTTCGATAGCTACTACACCAAGGTGTAGGGGAGGGCGCTACTCCATTCCCAGGATTGCTCCACTTTACCCTTGAACCGTACCTTATAATGCTGAGTGTTAAGCAAGGTGGTATCAAGTACCATTTTTAAAGTCTTTGGTATGACTCGACCTGGGATTGAACCCAGGTCTCCCGGGCCATTGGCGAACACTCTAACCGCTGGGCCAATGTCCCGGTTAATATATATATATATATATATATATATATATATATATAAATTATAAGGAAAGTGTTGACATATCCAAGTGCTTTAAGTGTATCAGTTTAATCTTGTTTCGTTTTCTGATCATGTGGGGAAGTTGGTCCAATGATCGCATAGGTAAGAAACTGACAGTCACCAAGCACCATTGACTATGTCTATACTATTCTTAGATATATATGCACTATCACTGATACTGAACATTATATATATATATATATATATATATATATATATATATATATATATATATATATATATATATTTTTTCCAAAATTTGTTTTGACTATTGAACTTATTCTGTGTTTGCTGATGATGTTATTACATTTCAGCAGATCCACTGTACAACTTTTTTCAATTGTATAATCTGTAAGGAAAGAGAAAGTGGCTTTTTTTTCTTTTTTTTCCTCCAATTTTTAAGTAACATTGAAGTAAGATTGAATTTTAAAAAAATTATATCTGGGTTCAGTCCCAGCAATGCTAACCACACAGACAATGCCATTCATACCCACCTTTGTAACACAGGTGATTTTAATTTGCACAGAGGTACTCTTATTCCTTATCACTTTTGAGATTTAAAGATAATAATAATAATAATAATAATAATCTCAGTCAATTTTATACTGGCCTGAATTATACAACTAATATGCTGCTCCTTTTAATTTTCTCACACTCCATCAATGCTCAATGGAATTTATCTCAAAGAATGACTTCATCTATTCTAACAAATCTGGGAATGTCAAATAAATCAAGATTTGTTATATTTTCATAATCTGTTAAATGTTATTGGTTTGATTTCCCTTGCTTAATGGCATATCAACCTTCATGGGTTATTTAAAGCCAAAGCCATATTTGTAGAATATCAGTAGTGGTATTATTTAAGCAGTAGTTGGATGAGATAGGGTTTGGTTTGGTTTCTTTGTTTAATGGCATATTAACCATCATGGGTTATTTAATGCCAAAGCCATACTTGTAACAGAACAGCAGTAATACTTACTATTCAACCTATAGCTGGGTGGATGAGGGTTCAACCTTCCCCAAGGGTATTAGTCTGAAAGTGAACATAAAAGCACAACTGGAGTTTGAACTCACTTACTTTGAGGCTGCAGTCCAGTATGTTAGCCATTATGTCAAAGGGACTTGCCCATTATGTTATTGGTATACTGTAATATCTAATTTTTTTATTGTAAGATGAATTTTACATTTTTTGCTATGCAAAATGATATAGCTGTAGAATAACAATTTTAACATATATGAATTCACATGTCTATTTTTTATTTAATGAAAGAAATACAATAAGCAGATTTCTTTTAAAAGAATTTTATGATTTTGATAATGACCCTTAAATTACAAAAAAATTAAAGATGTTTTTGTCTTGTTTTTTTTTTTCATTTATTTTTTGCTTTTTATAATTAGTGAATATTTTATAAATATTTCAAGCCATGGTAGATCATAAAAAAACAAACAAAAAAACTTCAGTTTGTATCAATTTCTGCAATTTAATAATGATATTCTTAAGATAATTTTTATTATTGTAACATATGTTCTTTAAAATTTTGCCATGTTATATTGTTTAACCATGACTTCTATGGAAGTTTGGCATAACACACGCATGAATTCACAAGTACAGATTCAATGCTTTGAACAAGTTTTAGGAAGTTTGCATAAATATATTTATTTTTTGTGAGAGAGAGAGAGAGGGGGGGGAAGAGATTTCTATACAGAATCTTGGCATTCTGATAATTAAAAAAGAAAAAGAAATTATTTTCAAGTCAATGTTTATTTTTCAGATTTTATTATATTGTAAATAATTGAATATTTCAAGCCAGAGAACAAAAAGCTTCAATTCTTACCAATTTCAGCAATTTAATAATACACTTTTGAAGACAATCTTATTAATTACTGTACCATATATCATTCTATCTTATGATATTGTTTAACTGTGATTATGGCTTTAAAATAATTCTATGTCAGCATCAAAAAATGAACATGTACAGTTTTTAAGAATTTTTTTTTTTTTTTTTTTTACAAAATTGTATTAGGATTTTCCCAGAAGGAAATTCCAGATTCCTATAAAGAATCATGCCATCCTGATCATTCAAAAAATCTTGACAAAAAAAAAACAAAACAAAAAAAAAAAACTTTTTGCTTTTGGTCAGTATTATTTTTCTGGATTTACATTTTAGCGAATATTTTGCAAATTTCAAACCAGAATATATCACATATTAGAAAAAAAATTATCGACTTCAGCAATTGGGTAATAATTAACACTTTAGCATGTATGTGTAATGACAGCTACTACAACATAGCTATGATATATTTGTATTTTTTTTATATAGTGAAAAATCCATAGAGAATGATGGTGTGGGCCATAATATTATCAAGTCTCCAAAAAATTATGGAAAATTTAATAGTGTGGGAATCATAACAGCAAGACAGTTGATATTTGGGCTAAATTTTTAAGGATTGACTGAGGAAAAAGGCTGCTTTGAAAGCCAATAGCTTAATATGCTTAAAAGGGAAAACTAATATGAATTTATTTTGCAGTTGTTAATGAGAAAGCTATTAATGTGCTTGTATCTTATAAATTTGAAAGCATTATAAAATGTATAAGGAAAGAAAGAAAAAAGAATAACAATAATGGATAACAACAGTAATAAATAAATGAAAATTTTTTTTCTTTTTTGTTGACATATATTTAGGGCGAAGTTTAATTGAGGCTTTTTGTAAATGTTTTTAAACGCCTGTATTCATTGTTTACATCTAACAACTCCTTTGGAAAAACAATCTCTCTTTCCTGATACAGGGCTTCCACCATTGCAAGAAATCCTTCAAGAATAAACTGGGCATTCTTCATGATGAAATTTTGCTGAAAAATAAGAAAAAAAAAAAAAAAAAAAAAAAAAAAAAAAAAGAATTAAATTTTATACTGAAGTTTTGATAAATAAATTTTCAAGCAATAATATCATCATCTATTTTTGAGTCTATAGTAGGAAAAATATCTTTCCATTTATTTCCATGATGACCTTGATAGCATAAGTCTCTACTATGTTTTAACTGCAAACTCCATTATCTCACTTCTTTAGCTTCTGTCAGGTTTTTTTATTTTATTTAATATGATTCTTATTTCTCAGGCAACATTCCAGTTTTGCTATTTGGTAATTCCTCTAACATCTCTTATCTTTGTTCTTCTCTCATATTAATTTCTTTTTAACTTTTAGAATTATTCATAGCATTGCCTTTTCCATTTTCTTTGAATCACTCTGAATTTCTTTTCTATGATTTTGTTAATGATTAACCTATATCATAGCTGGTAAGATACAGTTGTGGAAAACTTTGTTTTAAGCAAAATATAACATTGACCTTTCTCCAATCTATCATTGTTAATGACAATAATTCCTATAAGAGGTTTATTGGTTTTACAGTATATCAGCCTTTGTTGGATTATTTTATGCCATAGGAGAGTGTCCTGCATATACAGTAAAGTTCCCTTGAATTACCATATTTGGCAGCATATAAGGCACACTTTTTTTTTTTACTAAAAATATCTTTTAAAATTCCCCTGCATCTTATATGACATATGTAGGTTTAAAATTCACAATAGCTGAAATTAGCTACCTGGCAACTACTATTAGCTTAGATTTTAGAGTAAATTTCATACCATTGGCCTAATGAGTAGAGTGTTCGCTAATGGTCCAGAAGACAGGGGTTCAATCCCAGGTTGAGTCATACCAAAGACTCAAAAAAAAAAAAAAAAAAAAAAAAAAAAAGGTACTTGATGCCACCTTGCTTAACACTCGTCAAATACCATAGTTTTAATGGCTTTCTAACCATAAATCAAGGATTGACTTATACAAGAATAGTGATTTTGTAAAGCTAAAGTTCAAACATAAAAGAACTGCAACAACATTTGGCTTCAGAACTAATTCCATAAATTTTGTGATCATAAATCAAGGGTTGACTTTTAAGTAATAATTTTGTAAAGCTGAAATTTAAACATAATGGAAAGAACTAAAAGCAACCCTTGGCTTCAAAATTCCATAAATTAATGATTTTAAATCAAGAGTTCACCTATACATGAGTAATAATTTCATAAAGTTGAAATTAAAATGTAAGAGGAAGGACAAAAATTAATTCCATGAATTAATGATTTTGTTAAGTCCAATGTAACCCCCACTTAAAAAAAAAAAAAATTTGACAAGACATCTAGCAAGGGTATATACAAGGTACTATGGAAAAGAAAAAAGTTTCCTTAAGGGTATTATTAACCCAACCATTCTGCATAAGCATGATGTGACATAAGGTCAATTTTTTAAGTGGTATTTAACAGGTTTGAATTCAGTTTTCCTTCTTCAAGACCAGTTACCATACCAAAGTTAATGAGCCCAGTCTGTCATACTATTTACCCAAAGCTGGAGGGGCAATAGTTGGATGGGTACTTTTCCTAGCCTTGTCCATGAATTGAACTCTGGTTACCATGTCCACTTCCTGCAATAACCATTACATCATGAGTGCCCCTTTAAGAAGTAGCATTACATCACAAGATGTCATTAAGGATGAATGATGACTGAAACATACTTAAAAAATTTTCAACATTTAATTGGAATTTATTCAATCATACAATTGCTTGAAAGTGTGATGTGGGGAGAGTCCTCATGGCATAGGAGTTAATATGCTGGACTGCAATATCATAGTAGGTGAGTTCAAACTCCACTCATGCTATTATGTCCACTTTCAGATTAACACCATTGAGAAAAGTATGAAGTTACTTATCCCTCCAGCTATAGATTAAATAGTACCCTTACGGTTCTTCTACAAGGATGGCTTTGGCATTAAATAACCCACAATGGTTGATATACCATTAAGCAAAGAAACCAAACCTTATCCCCCCAGGTATGGGTTCAATAGTACCACTACTGTTCTTCTAGAAGGTTGGCTTTGGTATTAAATAACCCATGAAGATTGATATACCATTAAACTGAGAAACCAAATCAAACTTTATCCCCCCCAGCTATGGGTTAAATAGTACCCCTACAGTTCTTCTACAAGGATGACTTTGGCATCAAATAACCCATGAAGGTTGATATGCCATTAAACAAAAAAACAAAACCAAAGTGATTTGTGTGTGAAAAATGTATTGTATATCTAATTTCAGTAAGAAAGAAATACAGGAGTAGTAAATAAAAAAAGAATAACTTTATTATAACATTTTTATAACATGTATATCATAACATCTATCATTATAACAGGTATATCATAATATCTACCATTAAAACATGTATATCATAACATCAATGATTATAATAGCTATTATATAACATTTATTTTATAATAGGTATGATATTATAACATTATAGGTATATTTTTAAATGAACAAAAAGAACAAGGCTGTTTGTGTTTCTTTTAATGTTAATGCCCATGAAAAAGGCATAAATCCATCTTTTTTTCTCCTTCAGCAATGAGTAAATAGTAGGGCAGACTTGGCTCTCAAGCTTTGGTAAGGATTAGGATCAAGAAAAAACTCTGAATTTAAAAACCAAAGAGTGTTATTCAGAGAATCTGTGGCATTCTTCTGATCATTTAAAAAGTTTGATTGTTTCTACACAAACCTTCATCATTATAAACAAAATCCTCTAAATAAGCAGTTTAGCAGTTCACATCTTTAACTGAACTGTCGAGAATTCATACAATGTTTGTGACAAGGATACAACTATAAATGTATATTTTTTTTAATACAAATAGAAATACTACACATGGTTAGAATCACACAAAAAGCACCAGTTCCCAACAAGATCACCAAGGTTAAGTAGCCATGAATATATTCAGCATATACCATATTTGATAGCATATTAGGTGTGCTTTTTTCTTTTCTTTTTTTTTTAACTAAAAATATCTTTAAATTCCCCTGCATCTTATATGCCATATGTAGGTTTAAAATTTGCGATAGTTGGCCAAAATTAGCTACCTGGCAACTCATATTAGACTTTAGAGTAACTTTCATATACCTATTGTCATAATTTAAAAGGCAAGTATTCAGATTAAAAGTGTTATCATTGATAATATTCATTATATTTATTTCATCAAGTTTAATATTAGTATTTTGTTACACTAAGATTTTTTTCTTGATTTACCCTGCCGAAATTGGTGTGTGTCTTATGCACCTGTGTGTCGTATATGCTGTCAAATATGTAAGTGAGTGACTTCTTAGTAAGAGTAGGTACTGTAAGCTACCTTAGGACCATATGCTAGACTAAGTAAAGTTTAGTAAATTGAGAGAGAGAGAGAGATTTAAGTTGGATATTTAGAGAGAGCGAGTGAGGGGAGATATTTAGGAATAGAAGATTAGATATTGAGAGAGAGAGAGAGAGAGAATATTTAGATAGAGAGTGGTGGATATTTAGAGAGAGAGAGAGAGAGAGAGAGAGAGATTATGAAAGAGAAGATTAGATATTGAGAGAGAGAGTATTTAGAATATAAAAGCAATGAGAAAGAACGGAATATATTTTATTAGATAAAGTGAATGAAAGTGAAAGAAGTATTTTTAATAGTTAATTATTTTTTTAATATTTACAGAGAAATTGCAATATAAAATGGCATTTTTGTTTTATTAAAAGCTAATTGCTTTCAGGGGATTTTTGGGTATTTGGTTAGTTTAGTTTACTTGTTTAATGGCATATCAACCTTTGTGGGTTATTTAACGCCAAAGCCATTGTTGTAGAAAAAAGCAATGATAGTATTTAACCCATAGCCGGGGAGATAAGGGGACTCATATCTTTCCCAAAGGTATTAGTCTGAAAGTGAATGTAACAGAATGAATGGGGTTCAAACTCACTCACTTCAAGGCTGTAGTTTAGGACTTTACTCATTATACCACAGGGGCTTTTCTTGGAGTTTGTTCATCAAGTAAGAATAAAAGAAAGAAAACACTTCTAATGTTAACTAATGAAATAAACTGCATGATTCTTTTAGGTGAATCCAAGAGAATGTTTTTGCTTTATTTTTTATACTTATTTGTTATATTTATCTATATATAACTTTAGAGATTGTCATCGAAATGTTTATACATGAGAGAATGGTAACTATTGTAATAAAGTGACCTATGATTTCAAATTTAGGCATTGATTCTTAAAATAAAATTTGATAAAGTAGGTTAGATTATAACTACTATTTCACTAAGACTCCCTATTTGATCATCAATTTACAAAAAATTTGGTCAGAATAATGCCAAAAATGGTGTCAAATTAGAAAATAGTTTTTGTTTAAAAAGAAATGGATTGTTTACACAAAATCAAAATTATTCCATAAAAAAAAAAAAAAAAAAAAAAAAAAGGGATTTTGGAAATTTTTTTTAACCATTGCGTATAACAGTTTTTAGGTCAAAAAGATTTTTAAAAAGGGAAAACTGGAGGGGGTAAAGAAAAAGTTAAAAAAAGAATAAAGAAAAAATTTAAAAAGTAAAGAAAAAAAAAACATTAAAAAAAAAATCAAGTCATAAAAATTCTAATAGCTTTAACAGCTATACAGCTTTGAATAGCCACTGCTTCATGCAGAGGCTTTTCAGCAGACTGTCTGGCATCCATGTTTGATGGTCAATGTTCCATGGCAGATTTGAAGCTGAAAAGCCCTTCGCTTTGGCTGGGCCACCTTTGGGTGGATGAGCTGCATCATTGACGCCTTTGTCACCTTTGTATAGCACTGGATCTTGCTGTCCAGTTTAAGCTATAATCAGGCATATGTGCCTGGACCCAGATTTGGGTCCATGTCCAGCTAGACTCATCAGGCCCACATTGCAATAAGTGGGCTGGTGAGCAGCTTAGTTCAGCAGGGTTTGAGCTTGTGCCTGACCTTCCCCTCCCCTAAATCCCCACTTTAATTGACCTTTGGGTAATTGACCTTGTGTCAAGTCTTGTCTGGTGGGAGGCAGAGACAAATATCAGCCTTAACAGTTATACAAACAAAGAGAAGAATCATTAATATTAATAATAATATTAATAATTTTGACTTTTATTATCCTTTATCTTCCTAATTTCAGTTGCTTTTTATTGCGACTTGCCCTGGTTGTTACATCTATGAACAGTGAACATTAGAATAAAGAATAAACTCTTGCTAAGACTTTAACTCATGTTCCTGAGGCAGAATAGGATGTGAGTTTGAGTCTCACAGGGAGTTTATTCTTTTTCTCTTTGGGATTTGCTATTCTCAAGTTGTTTTTTGCTGTGCAGCATCTTTCATGAAAAGGATGCTGTTTTTATCTAAATGATCACAGGTAAAAATTGGGAGAAGTCTCTTTGGCAAAATAAATAAGTATTATTTTATTTCAATTCTCATTCTTTCATGATCTAAAATGCACCCCACCTTTTTTTTTTTTTTTTTTTTTTTTTTTTTTAACTTTGTGGCATAGATCTTCCTTTTCTATAAAAATGGATGTGGTTTTTATTTAAATAATCATCAGTAAATATTGGGAAAAAGTCTCTTTTGCAAAATGGAAATCTGTATTTCTTAATTGATATTTGTACTCTGAACAACCATTTTCAGTATCTGACAATTTTTGAATTCTTCAAAGCATTGTGTAGCCATTTCTTTGGCATCTTTATGGTAAACTGAATATTAATCCTGAAAATTTTCTTAATTAGATGAAAATCTGAGCATAATAATGGTGTCTTTGCTACAATTTCAAGAGACATTAATTTTTACTTATGAATTTCATATGTGATTATAACTAAAATACTTATTTTTTCTCCTTCATTTCTTCCCTAAGGTCTAACCCCTTACCATGTACACAGGCATGAAATTTCAACCCCAAAACAAAATGTATAGGCTGAAAACCTTACTATGCATCTGGGAACATTAAAAATAACAAGATACTCTTAACAATGGTAATCTAATAGAAGACAATTACAGCAAAAATCTCTACTACAGATTTTTCATCGATGTGTGAATGTGAATATAATCAGGATTGGTCAGTAAGTTGGTTTATAAAAACCTTATGAAATAGAAGTATCATATTTATAATATAAATGTATTGACATTCAGGAAGAAAGAGTGTCAGTGGTTAGGAATTAATCCTTTATCTACTTGGTTTGAGAGTACTAAAATCTATCTCCCTACAAAAAATTAATCCTTTATCTACTTGGTTTGAGAGTGTCAACATCCATCTCCCTACAAAAAATTAATCCTTTATCTACTTGGTTTGAGAGTACTAAAATCTATCTCCCTACAAAAATCAGTTACACAAGCTGAAAACCTTAGTCTGCATACAGGAACATAACATGAAACTTCAAACTTTAAATAATACAATGGTAGATTCATTGAAGACAGGGCCTATAATATGATATAAATAATTAATTTAACTTGAAAGGCATTGAAAAATCAGGAAAAAAAATTGTCAGTGGTTAGAAATTATCTACCAGGTTTGAGGGTGTCAAATACCTCCCTTAACCAGTCATGCAAATTGAAAACCATTCTTTGGATGCTGGAACATTAGAAATAACAATAATATCAAATCATAATAAAACAAAGGTCATAGATTTTTCATTGTGTAAAAGCAAGTATATATATATATATATATATATATATATATATATATCATCCACAGACAGACTGTTTCATTGTATCACAACTGTGGCTAGACATGTAAGACGCTTGAAGCTGGGATCGAAACCTGACCAACTTTACATTAGACTTAGTTTCAGAACGGTCGGCCAACAAGCGTACCATGTTTGGCTAGGGAATTATCTATTTGTAGTGAAACATTATATATATGTTTCACTACAAATAGATAATAAAATACCGAGGTCTTTTAAAAGAAAATTTACTTATCATAAAAAATTATGAGTGTACTTATTTGTAGGTGGTGATTATATGTGTTTGCTATATCTATAAATAAAGAGAGGTCAATATTGGTGATAGATCATATGTAAATCTAATTTAGGTTACTGTAGGCACAAATTCAAGAGGACTTGATAACAGTCAGTTTTCTGTCTATGTAATTATCAGTTCAAGATGATACATTCCAAGAGTTGTTCAGACAACTGAACACTTTGTATTGCTTATGTTGTTACCATAATGTTTCAGTCAATCTCTTTTACAGTATTCCTTAGATGTATAAACATACATTCTGAAGGCATTCATAGTGTATCATAGTTATCATCATAGAAAATGGAAATGGTAACATGAGTTCAAACCCTACATGAGGCTGTTTGCATTTCACATATCGCTAATACTCTTGGGAAAGATATGAATACAACTATTCTCCCTCCAGCTATGAGTAAATAATAGGGGAGACTGAGCCCTTTAACTTTGGTAAGGTAACTGGTCTTGAAGGAAAATTCTGAATTCAAACATGTTAAACTCTGCTAAAAAATGTCCTTGTGTCACATCCTGCTCATGCAGAGGTATAGGTAAATATAAACATACATAATGTAATTTTGAGACAAGCCATCATTATTCCAAGAATTATTGAAATAATAATAATAAATAAATATATATTAGATATATATATTTAAATCATGGAATTTAGACTGCGACTCTTGGGTTTCGTGGAGTTTTTTGCAAAACATCAATCATCAGGCAGTTAAGAAAATCATGATTGTTGTTTTACAAAAAACTCCATGTAAACCAGGGGTTGCAGTCTAAATTCCATGAATTAAATATAATCTAATATATATTTATTCATTATTATTATATAATAGCTCCATCCCAGATATTGAGCACTCTCCATATTATATTGCACTTGGTTTGACACAAACCCACAAAGTGATTTAGTGACAACCAACACTGTTATTATATATATAAACCAGGTGTTGCCCAGTTGACTGGGGCTCTGACTGCTTCTCTGCAGAGAAGCAAGACCCCCTCAACAAGTGTCCTGGACATGACACTAAACAATCTGATGGGGAGGTTCTTGTAATGCTGGAGATTTGGGGAATGTGGAGTATCCTTTCATTGCCATTGCTTCCAGATCCACTCTGACCCGGAGTGGCAGCACCTGATAGGGTTCCATTGATGGGTCAAAAAGAACTAAACTGCATACTTATACTAAACTGAATTGTTTGAATTAGAACTGTTTGACTAAACTGAATAGCTTGAAATAGAAATATTTTTGACAATTAAACTGCGTATTTATGCTAAACTGAATAGTTTGAAACAGAACTATTAATTTGTATAAAAATGGATTTGGCATTAAATAACCTATAAAGGTTGATATGCAATGAAACCTAAACAAACGAACAATAAACCAGGTAAGCTATTACTGAACATTTCCATCAACCCAGTTAGCTGATGCTATAGAATACACTGACTGCATCACTACAGAGGAATAAGACCCCTCTCAACAAATGACCTGGACATGACTAAATCTGATAGTGAGGCTTACTCCCAGAGCTTTGGGGAATGTAGAGTACCCCTTCATTGCCATCATTCCCAGCCCCACTCTGACTTTGAGTGGTAGTATCTATTAGGGTCCCATTTGTGGGTCAAATAAAAATATTTAATCATTTTCTATACTTAAAACCATTTAACTATGTGCAAGCAAAAGATTAATATTAAATTGAATTATTAGTGTTTGATAGCAATACTTGAAACCATTTAAATGTGTGCAAACAAAACTATTAATGTTAGCAATACTTGAATCCATTTAACTATAAGCAAAAAAATGAATTCTGGCTAGTTTTAAAATTTTTATGTACAAACTATCTTTTTACAAATCATATATATATATATATATATATATATATATATATATATATATAACAGGCTTTGGTAGTAATAACCAACCAACCAACCCATGTTTAAATCCAAATCATTCAAGTGATATGGCTAGTGTAGGAAGCTATTATTTATTTATCTTTCATTGTTGGAATGAATGATACAGTTGGTATATATTATTGATTAGTTTCTGTTGCCAGTTGGCATTTAAAAAGAAAAAAACATCCCTCTTTAAAAAAATTCTTTTAATGAATTATACATCAGAAGGATAGAGAAAAAAACCCAAAATATTATAGCAATAAAATCAACACAGTACTTCAACTGTCAAAATGATTGATTGATTGATTTTAATAGCATGTCAATCCATCTAGGGTTATTGAATCCTATTCATTGTACATTCACATTTATAATTTTTTGTTTGTTTCTTTTGATGTATTTTTTTTCATATAGTTGTACTGAGCACAAATAATTTTTAAATGGATCTAACAGGAACTACCACTCCAGGTTAGAGTAGACCAGAGAGTAATGGCAATGAAGGGACACTCTTCATTCCCCAAATCTCATGAACTAGAGCGCCACCATCAAGTTAGTGTCATACACAGTACACATCTTGGGACTAATCTTACCAATACAGGGGATACAGTCAACATATTCTAAGCCCTGCAGACATGATGAAATTGTCCAAATAAAATTTCATTAAGTCAAGTACATCCTTTTTGTGTTAGTTAATAAAAACTGACAAAAATAAAAGTTTTTTTTTCCCATGCAGAAGGAAAACACACTACTCAATATTACTCACATCTTTGGAAAATTTTGCAGCTTTAAGCGAATTCTGGACATGTGCAATGTGGGCTTTGAATATGTCTGCAATGGTGTTGTTGATCACTGACTCCAGAGCTGGGGTGTACATTTTCAAAGTATCATCAACAAATACAAGGGTGGATTTGGTGAAGTGAACAGTATTTGACGTCAATGACACAAAACAATCATCTGTCAGAAGAAATAAAAGAAATTTTAGGCTGGGGATTGCTTTTCATGATTGGGTTATTTAAGCAAAACATTTTTTAAAGCTTTTGTTGAAATAAAGAAACTATAAATTAAAATATTACATTCAACTGAATGAGAGAGTAGTTTAATAAGCTTAGATTAATTTAGCAAAAAGCCAGAACTATGGAGGCACCCAATAAGAACTGAACTCACTAAAATTAGTCTGCTAGTCTAGTTTGAAGAAAATGTTGACTGAGCACACTTTCCTGTTGAAGTGAGATGTTGAGGTTTTGTAATTTACTAAGCTTTTGGCTTAGATGTAGCACAAGGCTGCATGAATGAAGCACCCAATGAGAATCAAACTCACTCATGTAGGTTTGCTAGTCTAACATGCTAACCATTACACCACCTGAGGTGCCCTTTCTTTCCCAACCCCTCCGCTCGGGGAGGATATGACACAGGTCAATTTTTTTTTTTAAGCAGAGTTTAACAGGTTTGAATTCAGAGTTTTCCTTCTCCTAGACTAGTTTCCTCACCAAGGCTGAAGAACATAGTCTGCCCTACTATTTACCCATAGCTGGAGGGAGAATAATTGGATTCATACCTTTCCCAAGGCTATTAGTGCTATGTGAAATGCAATCAGTCTCATCCAGGATTTGAACTTGTGTCGCTGTGTTCATTTCCTGCGACGATAACCATTACACCATGGGCACCTCAGATGTTGATGTTTTATTGCTAATTTGACCTCTGCATATTTGACTAAACTCAACTTTTGCCAATAGAGAAAGAGAAATATATCAAGACTTCAAGATCAGGCAGAAGGTGCATTTACATAGATCTGGTATTTCTGCACAGTGATATAAAATCAACAAAGTCTGGTGGTGCTTTGGATAAGTGGTAAAACTAATTGCAATGACTACCAACTAATAATAATATTCAAATAATGAAGGATTTTTTTTCAAGGGGAAAAAAATGATTAAAAACTATTTTTTATATTCATACAGAATTGATTAAGTAATGATTTAAATTTTTTTAAAGATTTAAAAAAGTCATTAAAATCAGATCAACCAATAATAGAATCAAGAAATAATCACAATAATGATTTACATATATCAAAAATAATACTATGAGGTTCGGTTGAAAAGTTTAAAGACTGACAAAGATACACTGATAGAATATAACCAAATGAGGTTTATTTTTCGACAAAGACCCCTTGAAGTTCACAAACTTATTCCAATGGTATTGTAATGCTTGGATCCCACTGGTCAAAAAAAAGTCATCAGCCTATGAATTTTTCAGCCCCTTCACCCTTGTATAATGAAGCTGAATATAATGTGTACATGTGTACGAGAAGAAAATTTCAACTTCTTTATATAAAGTATATTTAAGGAAAATAAAGAATCTCAGATTTACATTTATAATGTAAAAATATTTAATAACATTAAAAAGAATTGAAAAAAAAAAAAAAAATGAAATTATTATTTACCATAAACAAAGTTTGATAAATGATTAAAACCTATTGCACACATTTCTTCTATAAACCTATTGCAAGCGGCTTTACTCAAATGGTTCATGGGTCGCCAAAGATCACCCTGAAAAAAAACAAAAAAACAAACCATTAACAATTTTATAACAAAATAATTAGTACAATTTATCAGCTGTTTAAATGTTATTGGTTTGTACAAGGTTCTATGTATGATATCTGTCCAGAATACAGTGTGATTTAAAAAAAAATGTTAAGAATCTTATCATTATCATCATGTCGTGCTGGTAGCACGGATATCCCTGACCCTCTCTCGCCACTTTTCCCTATCGTTCATCGCCTCTGGCAGGTCTTCTGGACTACATCCCATATCCTCATATAGTTGCTGAATGTATGTTCGTGCTGGTCGTCCTGCTTTTGCACGGCCATGTGTGGGGGTCCATAAGAGTACATCACTTATGAGTTCGTCCCTGCTTCTCCAGCAGTGTCCTGCATGTCTGATTCATCTAACTTGAATAGTTTTCGTGATAGGAGGCAGGTGTCTAACTTGAATAGGGGGTAGGTGGCCATACAGTTGGTGTCTTGTGGGGTGTTGCCGCCAGGACTTGTTCAAGATTGCTCGCAGCATTCTTGTGTAATTGCCGTCTAGCTTCTTCTCCAGCCGTTTTGTTAGAGTCCATGTAGTGCATCCATATAGCAGTATCGATGCAACCGCAGCCTGGAAGAAACTGCATTTCATTTTATCGGTTAGGTCTGATTTCCATATAATCGATAGCCTATTGATAGCTGTCCATGCCTTCATTAACCTCGTGTTGATGTCCTTTTCGGTTGATGAGACGCTGCTTCCTAGGTAAGTGAATTTGTCTACTAGTTTAAGAGGGGTTCCGTCTAGAGTGGAGATATCACCCGTTTGATTATAGCACATATATTCCGTTTTGTGTGCATTGACAGAGAGGCCTATGCCTGCTGCTGCTCATTCCAAACTATGCAGTAGTGTTTCGGCTTGGCTGGTTGTATTTGCCAGTATTGCTATGTCATCGGTGTAGTCGGTGTCGGTAATTGTTTTTGTGGGGTACCTTCTGCTTTTCTTCTTTGTCAGCTCGAAGCCGTTCTCTTTGATTTTATCAATCAATGTTCTAAGTACATAGTCTAGACAAATGATAAAGAGGTATGGAGCTAGCGTGTCTCCTTGTAGTACTCCTGCTACAATGTCGAAGTATTTTGTGTCTCCATCTGGGGATCGTACTTTTACATTGGTGTTTCTATAGAGAATCGTTATTGCTGCTACGGTTTCTTTAGGTAGGCCGTATGCTAGTAGGATTTGTTCCGTCTTTCCTCTGTGAATGGAATCGAAGGCCTTGGTAAAGTCGACAAATAGTAATGTCGCTTGTACGTATTTTGCCTGTACACCTTCAAGGATTCTACGCATGGTTAATATTTGTGAGGTCGTGGATATATTTCTTCGGAAGCCATTTTGGTTTTTCCTAAGGATGTTGTCGATTTTGGGTTCTATGCGGTTTCGTAGTAGGGCATTGTAGATTTTGGCTGCTATGGATGTAAGTGTTATGACTTGGTAGTTTTTGGCTAATCCGAGGTCACCCTTTTTAGGGAAGGGGAGGATGCATCCTTCATCCATCTATCTATCGGATTTTGATTATATACTGCGTTGCAGTGTCAGAGCAGTATATAATTTTAAACAGTCCCTACATGTTCACCATCTCTATCATCACAATCTTGGTATTTCCTACAGGTGAGTAAAAAAAAAAGTTAAGAATCATATGGGAGCACATCTCTATCATCACATTCTTGGAATCTCTCACAGGTGATTATAAAATGTTAACACATTTATGGGAATACCTTTATGATATAACTTCAAACAGTTTGCACATGTCCAATATCAATATTAACACATTCTTGGCATCTTCCTCAGGTGATTAAAAAAAATGTTAAGAATCATATGGGAGTATCTATATGATATAATTCTTAACAGTCTTCACAACACTGAAAGACTATAGATGAGATTAAATAGAACATTGTGAAGCAGTTGATAGCAATTGTGAGAAAGAAGACTTTGAAGACTGTTTGAGATGAAGGTGACAATTACATTAGGAGAAGAGTATGAAATCTTAAGGAAAGTACTTTGAAGTTCATTGCACACGATAGACTTTTTTTTCTTGTATTAATATATTTGGAGAAATATTTTTCATTAACTTTATATGTATAGATATATTGATAGAAATAGTTTTTATTAACCGTTTCTCTCAATGTTGTTGTAGCATTGCCTTAAAATAAAAAGGATTGCATATTTGTTTTCCATATAAGTAAACTATGGTTGAAACTTAATCATACAGGTGTTAGGGTTTGACATGACCAACCAATTACCACTTAGTACCTGGGTCATGGACAACTCAGCCACTAGGATCACATCCTAAGGTATTATGCGTTGTCACCTATTGCCAACAGATGACTCCATTAAGGAGGGGGTCTTATCACTCTGCAGCGAGTGTATTCTATAGCCCCAGCTGACAGAGCAGTATGTTATTGGAAAGAAATTCAGAGGTTTTCATATTCTCAATAAGCAATGCATTTAGCTTTTAAAAATCAAAGAAAAAGTTTTATTGTTGGGGTATATATATGAAGGTCATGCAATACGTAAGGTGAATTTTGCCTGGGAAGCACAGTTTACAGTTATACCTTTTTCAAAGAAAATGATAGTCAAGTGTTCTTTTATGTCCCAGAAGACTGTCAGTATGATCTTCTTTACTGACTACTGCACCCGGAACTTTTTCTTTACCAGAGAGTAAGTGTGTTTCCACTGTCTTTTGATTCAGGCTCATAGTGGCTCATTTGCAAACAACTTTTTTGGACTAAAACCTGCTTCTTCATACATAGCACACATTCTTCTGTTAATTTCACATGGTTTGCACTTTTCTGTTAATAAAAATTTGATGCCTGACCTCTGTTCAAGCTTAGAGAACCCTGATTTGATAACATTTTAAATAGCCTCAAGACAAATATTTTTGCAAGACTAAAATAATTTTTGCTATAAATCAATTCCAAACAATGCAGGAAAAATTTTGAAATCTATTTTATTCATTTCATTTTAATTCTTCTTATTTACTGAATAAACATAATATGCATTGTTATATATCTTTAAGGAAACTAGAATATCATAAGGTATTTTGAATTTTAGAGTATAAAAATTAATTGGTAGAATAACGTCTACATTTTGGGGAAAAATTTCTTACACTAGATTTGTTCTCATGAAGTCTTGAATTTAGGAAAACAATTTTTTTTCTTTTCCATTCTGTTTTAATTTTTTTTTTTTTTTTCAAAATATTTTCACAAATTTTTTATTGACATTATTTCATATCACCTTTCAAATGTTTGTCCCACAGAGAAGATGGTAACTGTTTTGTTGAGGACAATAACTAGAAAGATACATGGCAGGAACCACGATTTATTATAGTTCATCCCCCAAGCAGGAGGTGATTTTACCTATGTTTTGAAGAAAACTGATGATGTGTAGGGTGATAATATTTGTTTCAATTCCTACACAAAAATCATACACATTATTCCTTATACAAACACATTCATCTACAACCTTGAAGTTATGTATATATGATCTTTATACCATTGTATGATATGATAGGGTATAAACAACTAATTTGGAAGACACAAGGTTCAACTGGTAGTGGTGAGGAGGGGTTGGGTAAATACATACAATCAGAAAAACTGAATTAAAAAAAATATTTTTATGATTTACCTCAACAAACTTCAATCAGTTGGTCTTTTGTTTAATTCAACTTTAATCTATTATTTAATTACAATATTTATGAATTCAATTTTAATCCATACAATCAAACAAAAAAGAAATTTTAAAAAAAATAAATAAAGAGGGCATTTTTGGGAACTATCAGATGAAATATTTAACAGAATTTGATCTGTATATCAATATTGTACTGTGACTTACCCCAGCACGAAATTTTATGGCCTCAATGAGTTGGTCTTTTGTTTCTTGAATTACTCTGTTAATGTCATCATTAATAAAAACATCAAGTGTGAAGCTTAGATCCAGTCCAATACTGTGCAACTGAAGAATAGAATTAATTATAAAAAAGATTTTTAAAATTAACAAAAGATTCTACATCTTTTTCATGTTGGAAATGCATGTTTGACTATCATAAGATGAACAAAAAAAATTAAATTAAACTTTATTTAAGGGGAATGAATGATATAAACATTTATTCAAAGAATTCCAGTAATAACTGAATTCCCTGGTGTTATCGTTTATAAGACATTTTGAACAGAACTCAATTTTGTGCCTCTTCTATGAAAAGATCTGAGAACAATTACATCTTAAAAAAATCTATTTCATATCATTTTTGCTTTGTACAATTAGAGACCAAAACAAAAGTTTTTGTTCTTTAAGGGGGTGCATATTACACTTTAAGAATGTACTAATAAAAATGAACAATAAAAAAAAAAAGAGTTCCTTTGTCAGGATAGAGTTTGGTAATAAATAATTGCTAATGATATCCATTTTGATTGTATAAATTTCCACTAGAAATAATAAAATCCTGGTATGTTTGATTTAAAAGAAAATGAACTTTTTATAAAAATTGTCGGGAGATGTAATCATTTATAGGTGATAGTGTAAATAATAGCTAATAATATCCATTTTGATTGTATAATGTTCTATTAGAAATAATAAAATTCTTGTAAACCTAAAAGATTATTTTTGAGTGAAAAAACTGCAAGATATTCACCATTTCTATTTGGCGAGTGATGTAAGCAAACTTCATAATTTTCATCTGTGTCTATTTGAATGCACTGATCAAAATGTAATGTGAATGATAAAAAAAAGAGAGTTCATTTGCCAAGATAGAGTTTGGTAATTAATAATACCTAATAATACATACTTTGATTGTATTATCTTCCACTAGAACCAATAAAATCCTAAAAATTAATCTTTTATCAAAAATTGTCAGGGGTGTACTTATTGATGGGTGATACTGTATTTTCAAGCTAAGTTTGGTACATAGTAATCTATTTATGGGTGATACTGTAACATAAATGCAGTATTAATAGTTTTTATCAAAGAAATGCAGTGAAAATAAATGATACAGATGGTCAGATGAAAATTGTTGAGAATAAATTCAAGTTTTACTAACAGAGGGTGTAGATGGTGTTATAGTTATTATGGTAAGAAATAAACTTGGTGGTCAGGGTTCAGATCAATTTGTACAAATCCTTCGGGAAAGGCATGAATTCCTCTCTTCTCCACCTTCAGCTATGGTTAAATAGTGGGGCAGACTAGACACTCTAGCCTTGAAAGTAGGCAACCAGTCTAGAGGGATGACTGAATACAAACTCTCCTACCAATGTGTCATTGTGGCAGGGTACTATTTACCAACCCCTCCGCTCGGGCAGGATATGACACAAGGTCAATTTTTAAGCGGAGTTTAACAGGTTTAAATTCAGAGTTTTCCTTCTCCTAGACTAGCTGCCTCACCAAGGCTGAAGAACCTAGTCCGTCCTACTATTTACTCATAGCTGGAGGGAGAATAAGGGGGTTCATACCTTTCTCAAGGGTATTTGCCCGAAAGTGAACGTAATAGCGCGACTGGAGTACGAATTCGCGTACTACGATTCCGCAGTTCATCGCTTTAACCATTACACCACGAGGACACCCTCTCATTGTGGTAGGGTAACTTGCCAAGCTACTTGTATTATGTAACCCAGTACAACCTGTCAATGTTACAAGGAGAGTAGATGGGCATCACCACCAGGTAATCCCTCTAATACACACTGCCCTGAAAGACACCATGAAGAATGGCTCAGCATGGCAATCTGATGATCCCCCCAAAATCTATGACAATGCAATTATTATTTGTATATTAAGTAATAATATACTTACAGTCATTATTTTTTTTTCTCTGTAAATTTGAATATAAAGGTTTTTTTCTCTCATCATGTAAAATTTTCTTTTTGTATTTTATGGCAATAGAGCATAGATTTTCAAATTACAGACCTTCAGGTGACCTCAGGCCCCCACAAAAGATCCTTGCCTCTCACCCACAATCTTGAAATATTAAAATGTGTATTCTGATTTTCTTATCACCAATTAGGTAATTGATAATTTTATTTGCAAATGTTTGATGTTTTTATTTCTTGTCATTGTTTTTTTTTTTTTTGCAGTTGTCATACTTTCTCTTTTTATCTGAATCCTATCATTAGATATAAAAATAATAAATTTTTTTTTTAAAAACTTCAATAATACTCTATTATTAATTCATTGGCAACTGTAGTCGAGGGTGACTTGAAGGCTCTCTTTTCAATAGCAACTAGACTGAGGTGTAGGGGAGGTCTCTATTCCTTTCCCTGGATTGCTCCACTTTATTCTTGATCCTTACCTAATAATGCTGAGTGCTAAGCAAGGTGGCATCAAGTACCATTCTTTGAGTCTTTGGTATGACTCTACCTGGGATTGAACCCTAGTCTCCTAGACCATTGGTGAACACTCTACTCTTTAGGCCAATGGTCCGGTTTAACCAGCTCATTGGTCTAGTGGATAGAGTGTTCACTAATGGTCCGGAAGATCGGAAGTCATGTTATACCAAAGACTTTAAAAATGGTACTTGATACTTACACTCAGCAATATAAAGTACATATCAAGAGTAAAGTGGAGCAATCCAGGAAAAGGAATAGTGCCTACCACTACACTTTGGTGTAGTAACTATTGAAAAGGGAGCCTTCTGGTTGCTCTCAACTACGGTTGCCAACTTTACTTTAACTTATTAATTCATAAAACTTTGGTGTTAGAAAATGTGTAAAATAATCAATAAGGTCTACATATCGAAAAGAGGAGGTTGTAATGTAATGATTATCATTGTAAGAAATACACAGTGACAGGAATTCAAATCTTGGATGAGGTTGTTTGTATTTCACATAAGACTCATTCAATCATTCTCCCTCCAGCTACGGGTAAAGACCGATTTCTTTAATCTTGGTATGGCAACCAGTCTAGAAAAAAAAAACAACTCTGAATTTGAACCTATTAAACTCTGCTTAAAAAAGTAACCTTGTGTCATATCCTGCTTGTGCAGAGGGGTTGAGTAAATACATACTGAAAAGTTTAATAGGTTGCAATTGAATAGTAATAAGTATTTATAAAAACATTTTTATAGTGGGATATCAATTGTCTCCACCAGACATTAAGTTTCCTCAACAAATCAATAACACTTTTCTAGGTCATTATTTTACAATCAAAAAAGTTGTTTGATTTGGTTTCTTTAATTAAATGGCATATCAACCTTTGTAGATCATTTAATGCCAAAGCCATCCATGTAGAATAAAGAGAGTGGTACTATTCAACCCATAGATGAGAGATAAAGAGATTCACACTTTTCCCAAAGGTAAAGTGAATGTAACAGCATGACTAGAGTTTGAACTCAGAACAATATCACAATCCAGAATGTTAACCATGATGTCACAAAGACTTCTCACTAAAAATGTTGTGCATTTCCTATCAAAGTAAATAGTAAGTATTTGAACTGAGGTAAAAACTAGGATTATAGAATGCAGATTTTCAAGGTAGACAGGCTCAATGTGAAAGATTGGTACAAGACAATCTTCCAATCCTTGTACTAATAGAAATGTAGTAAATATAAACTCAAATGACTGATTAATTTGTCTTTTGATTGCTATAGTTGTGCATTTCCTATTAGTGTTTGGTAAAAGCAAAAATTAGAATAATAATTTTCAAGGCAGATAGAGTCTTTTTATTTAGAAGTTTGACATAACACAATCATCCTACTCTTGTAAGTATACTAATAATCAATAACTCAGTCAACTAATTGGCCTTATAATTGTTTAATTTCTACTAGTGTCAGTGGTCACTGTTCAATTCAAAGTAAAAGCTAGGATATTGAAAGCTGATTTTCAAGGTGGGAAAATCAACTGTTTATATTTGGAAGATTTGAACAACAATCTTTTTACTCCTGTACTAATGGAAATGTAGTAAATATCACTCAAATCACTGATCTATTTTGTGATTGATATAATTGTTTATTGCCTGCTGGTGTCAGTGGTTAGTGTTCAATCTAAGGTAAAAGCCAGAATTCTTAAACTTTAAAAACTTAAAAAAAAAAAAAAAAAACTTAAAAAAACTTAAAAAAAGTTTATTTACCAGCCTTTAAGGTTGGTAAATAAACTTTTTATTTGGAAGATTAGAACAACAATCTTCTCACTCCTGTACAAATGGAAATGTAGTAAATATCAATCACTCAAATCATTGATCTGTTTTGAGATTGACATGATTGTTTATTTCCAACTGGTGTCAGTGGTTAGTGTTCAATCTAAAGTAAAAGAGAACTCTAAAGTAAATATTTGAGCAGACTGGTCTTTTTTGTTTTGGTACAGTAAATGGTCTAATAGAAGGTAAATACCAAATTCAAACCAGCTGTACTTCATGTAAAAATTAACCTTGTGTTGCATCAATATTGATCATATGCTGATCAATATTTTCCACCTGCTAGGAAATTTTGCAAAAAAGATCTCATTATTTTTTTAATTAAATTTTATTAGCTTTGTTATATATATATATATATATATATATATATTTTATTTAGACTGTTGCCAAAGAAAATCAGAAGTAAACAATATCAATCACTTCAAACTAAGCAAATTCTGGAAGAAATTATGTGTGAGGCGGGCCCAGAATTAAGATAAATAAGTAACTCCTACAATAAATCATATACAGATGATAGACATGCAGCTGTAAATAGTGGCATATTTTCATTTTTCTACAATCAGTAAGTTTATAACAGTTTCATTCATTATGATATAAATGAGAGCTCATGGTGAAAAGGTTATGGTTGTAGTACATAGACACAGTAACCCAAATTCAAATCCTGGACAAGGCTGTTTACATTTCACATAGCACTAATACTTTTGGGAAATATATGCATCTAACTATTTTCCCTATGGGTAAATAAGTAGGGCAAACTGGGGTCTTTAACCTTGGTACAGCAATTGATTTAAAAGAAGGAAAA
Source organism: Sepioteuthis lessoniana (assembly GCA_963585895.1). NCBI lineage: Eukaryota > Metazoa > Mollusca > Cephalopoda > Myopsida > Loliginidae > Sepioteuthis > Sepioteuthis lessoniana. The sequence continues at coordinate 32,038 of CAUZXS010004115.1, forward strand.
AAACTACATATACACAAAATATATATATATATATATATATATATATATATATATATATATATATATAAAATAAATAAATATATATTAGATTTTATATATTTAATGCCATGGAAGTTATAAATATAAATGGAAGTTATAAATATAAATATATATTGGATTTTATATATTTAATGTCATGGAAGTTTGTGTGCGACCTTAGGTTTCATGAAGTTTTACAAACAACAATTGTCAGGCAGATAATGAAAGAAAATGAAGAAATCGAAAAAAATCGAAAAATACAGTCAAAAACTGTTAGAATTATTGTTTGTAAAACTTCATGAAACCTAAGGTTGCAGACAAACTTCCATGACATTAAATATATAAAATCCAATATATATTTATTTATTACTATATAATAGCTCAATCACAGATATTGAGCACTCTCCAAATTATATCGCACTTGGTTCGCCACAAACCCACAAAGTGAATTAGTGACAACCAACACTGTTACTATATATATATATATATACACATACATACATACACACTTTCACCATTGACTTAGCTCAAGCATATTTTTTTGTGGCTAAAGTATCATTGCAACTAATGCAGAACACTCCTAGCAGTATTTTATAATACCACCAAGCTTTATTGGTTTTCCATCATATCATGAGAATGCCAGATTAAGGTATAACCCTTTGTTGTATTCACAACTCTCCAGCAATGGAATATTAATTCAATGATGTGAAATTCTAATTGACAAGATGACACATTATTATATTGAACTTTCAGCAAAAGAATCAATGCATTTTAACAATAATATAATTATTCAATTTTTGGTATGTTTTATTAATGTTTATTGTACCATTGATAGGTTCTGCTTGATTTAATTTAAACTGATATACTGGTTTTCTTTCATTTAATTTAAACTGTCATACTGGTCTATGAATCAATATTGCCAGTCTTTGGGCTTATGACTTTTTTTTTCCATCACATGAGAGAACAATACTGATTAGTAACCAGAACTTAAAATTATTACTGCTGTGGGTCCCCCCCCCGTCTTTTAGATTATATTAAATTTTAATAATATATATATATATATATATATATATATATATATGTAATAGCAATTACTTACTTCTTGACAGTGTTGCCGGGCCAATGAAACACATTCAGCAATAGTGGAGAGGTTTGATTTCCCGCCAAATACCTGCCTCTTGAACATCTCAACAAATATTTTCAGTTCACGATGGGACCATACAACTATGGCTAAAATAAAAAATGAATTTAAAAAAGAAATCTTTATACAAATATAATTTTGATATTTATGAATCTTCTGGATTACTAATATATTATGAAACATGATACTATTGGGGTGTATCAAAAATTTTTTTTTTTCTATTAACAAAATATATATATCATTTCACATTGAAATAAAGCCAAGTTGGCTGGGGGTGTAGAATACACTGACTGCATCTCTGCAGAGGGGTGAGAAACCTCACCCCCAACGAATGTCCTGGACAGGACATTAAATAATCTGATAGTGAGGCTCCAGTAATGCTGGAGCTTTGGGGAAAAGGGAGTACCCCTTCATTGCCATTGCTCCTGAATTGAAATAGAACTGTTTCATCATTTAATTGAGTTGTTAGTGATACATAGCAATACTTGGAACTAATTAACTTTGTTGACTGATGTTTACAAATCATATATATCTAATATATATGTATATGATTTGTAAACATAAGTAGGTTATTTAAACCAAATAGTATATATCTAATATATATGAATAAACTGGATTTGGAATTAAATAACCAACAATGGTTGATATGTCATAAAACCCAACTAAACTAAACATTGAAATAGCACTTTAATATGTCTTCAACATTGATAGAATCTGAACACTTTAAATACTTTTTCCTCGCATTTTGTGAGATATTTATATAAATAACATAATATTCAATATTCTTTTTACATTTATTTAACTTTTCACAGTTTTGAGAGTCAAATATAACTTTCATTGTTTCTTGCGACATGTTTGAGGGCCACATGTGGCTCTCAAACCAAATTTAAAATAAAGGATAAAAAATCTTGCAAAAAAAGTGTGAACAGACCTCTAATTGACCTTGAACAATGAAAGGGTGAAGTTATAAACTTTTATTGTAGGAAAAGCTCTAAGGTAAATAAACTAAGTTGATTAGTAACTAAAATAAAAGTTTTTAAAATATGTAAAATAAAAATTATTTTTCAAAGACTATTTCTTATTTATAGCATTTTCTTTTGTAAAAAATTATAACTTTAGAAATATTTACTTATTACTGTTAATAATTTTCCAATCATGATATTAAATTTCTTACGCATTTCATATATCTTAATAATTATGCATTTCTTTTATGTTTATTAAAACATAAAGGAATAGGGTAAAAAAATAAAGGAATGGAGCAAAAGTGCAAAGGAATTGGGCAAAAGTGCAAAAGAATTAGGCAAAAGAGCAAAGGAATGGGGCAAAAGGGCAAAGGAATGGGGCAAAATTGCAATGGAATGGGGCAAAATTGCAATGGAATGGAGTCAAAGAGCAATGGAATGGAGTCAAAGAGCAATGGAATGGGGCAAAAGAGCAATGGAATGGAGCAAAGGAATGGGGCAAAAGAGCAAAGGAATGGGGCAAAAGAGCAAAGGAATGGAGCAAAGGAATGGGGCAAAAGAGCAAAGGAATGGGGCAAAAAAGCAAAGGAATTGGGCAAAAGGGCAAAGGAATAGGGCAAAGGTATGGGGCGAAAGAGCAAAGGAATGGGGCGAAAGAGCGAAGGAATGGGGCGAAAGAGCGAAGGAATGGGGCAAATGAGCAAAGGAATTGGGCAAAAAAAGCAAAGGAATGGGGCAAAAAGAGCAAAGGAATGGGGCAAAAGAGCAAAGGAATGGGGCAAAAGAGCAAAGGAATGTGACAAAAGAGCAAAGGAATAATATACTTATTTTTTTAACATTTATTTCAACTAGTAAAATAAAGGAAAAGTTCATATATTCTATATAATAAGGTAGAAATTTGGTTTGGTTCATTTATTTAACAGCATATCAATAAATAATGAGTTATTTAATGCCAGAGTTTAAATCATTTCTAAATGCTGGATTCTAATCATAAGTATATTTTCAATGTTTTATTGCATTTTTTAAAAATTTGCACTTATTTTTTTATTATCATTTCTTTGCACAGTTACATATAATGTATTCTTATCTAATACAAATGGTGGGTGTGTCCTTGTGGTGTAATGTTTACAGCTCTAGACAGCGGAATTGTAACAAGAGAGTTTGAACCTCAGTTACACTATTACGTTCACTTTCAGAAAAATACCCTTGGGAAAGGTAGGAAACTTTTTATCTTCCGAGTTATGGGCTAAATAGCATCACTGCTGTTCTTCAAGAAGGATGCCTTTGCCATTAAATAATCCACACAGGTTGATATGCCATAAAACAAGGAAACCAAACCAAACCAAACCTAATACAAATAATTTGTACAGTTTTAAGTGTTTCTATCTAATACTAATAATTAATGCACAATTATATGGTTTCAAGTACCTATCCCTATTCAATAATGATAATGTTTACACACAGTTATATGGTTTCAAGCATCCCTATCTAATACTGATAATTTTCAAATAGATTTATTTGACCCCTAGATGGCACCCTAACAGATATTACCACTTCAGATTATAGAAGAAGGTGTACTTCATACTCCCTAGAGCTCTATAACTAGAGCCATATCACTAGAAGCAGTTTAGTGTCATACTGAGGAAACCCTTTCTTTTTTTAAGCAGGAATTTATCCCTCAGCAGATATGTATTCTAAACCCCACCAACAAGATGATCAGATAGAAGTAACATTGAATTAAATAAAATGATGCATGTATACCGACCTGAGTAACAACCATAATTTTGAGGAAAGGCCTTCATGAACTCTCTGCCTGTTTCTGAGAGACTAGAAAAGAACCCTGTACACAATCGCTTTATGTACAGAGTTGTTGAACCTTCAAATTTCAATTGACGGATATTATATTTAATGATAGCACTACGGTTGTTTAAGAACAGCTCACAGGCCTGAAAAATGACAAATACAATAATTTTATTCAGAGATGAATCAATCTCAAAAATCATTAGAAAAATTAACTTCATGCATGAGATATTTAAAAATACTAAACAATATTAACAAAGTACAGTTACTTTTCCAATGTATATATTTACCAACACAAACACAATGTGACATAAGGTAAATTTTTAAGTAGAGTTTACCAGGTTTGATTATAGAGTTCTTTTTAGGCTAGTTTCCCAAGCTTATTAGAGTTATGGGAAATGCAAAGAATTTCATCCAGGACACAAACTTGGGTCACTGCATCCATTTCCTCTGACAATAACCTTTACATGATGAGTGCCTCCAAAATATATTTTTCCAATGAAGATTTGATAATTACATGTAGTATCAACTGCTATAAAAATGAGCTAAGATTTGTGCAATATTTAAGTGACTTCTAAGTGGGTAGAGTGTTTGCCAATGGTCCGGGAGACCTGAGTTCTATCCCAGGTCGCATCATACCAAAGACTTTAAAAATGGTACTTGATACCACCTTGCTTAACACTCAGCAATATAAGATACGTATCAAGGTTAAGGTGGAGCAATCCAGGGAAAGGAGTAGCACCCTCCCCTACACCCCAGTGTAGTAGCTTTGAAAAGGGAGCCTTCTGGTTGCCCTTGACTATGGTTGCCAACTTTATATTTGATGATGATGATGATGATGACCATTTTGCTAAGATTGGTATGTAAGTGTGTATGTACTGTACAGAGAATAAGCTTCCCATGGCTAATATATATATATATATATATATATATATATATATATATATATATATAAGTTTGAATAGCAGTCACAATCAAAAGGGGCTCAGAAATTTTCTCACATATGCAATCAAACCAACAACTCTTAGTCTGATGATTGCATAGACAAAAAACTGAAAGTCACCAAGTGCTATTGACTATGTATCTAACCCTATTCAAACTTAAATCTACAAATGCTTTATAACTTATATTAAGCACTCTTTCTTTATAAATATAGCTAACCATATAATCTATATACAAACACACACACACATTATATATATATATATATATATATATATATATATATATATATATACACACACATACATACACACACACACCAGTAATATCCAGTCAGCATTTGAAGACAGTGGGTGTGGATTATTCACATATAGAATATATGAGGAATTTCATATAAATCTATAGGAGTGCTTGATGGTTTGAGTTTCCTTCTAATTGCACTATATCTCACATACATACACATTGTGATCAAGAATTATTGAAACTGTATCTTTAATTTCTTTTCAACTTTAAATGAAGATACGTGCATAATTTAACAACTTATATACTAAAGTGATGATGTCTAAATGAAGTCTAAGCAAGTCAGTGCCAATTCTTGATACTTTTTGTTTGAACTTTTTGGTGAAACAACATTATGCAAGTGCAACAACATTCATACTAACTACACCTAACTGTGCAACCTTTTCTTGTTGCCTGAACTGAAAATTTATTTCAATGGTAAGATTTCTGGATGTAGAGGACAATATTTTTTTTAAATATGAAGTTTAAGCATGACTCTATAATATCAAAAGAGGTTTTGATTTTGTTGAAAAAAAAAAATGCAAACAATCTAATGTTTCATTCATTGTTTATTTCTGTCTCAGAAAATACAGTTTTAGTCTTGATATTATTTGAACACACTTCATATTTTGAAGAAAATAAATGTTTCATTCATTGTTTATTTCTGTCTCGGTAAATACAGCTTCAGGTCTTGATATTTTTTTATATATATATACACATACATAATGGCATAATGATGAAAAATAAAGCTAGCAAGAAACATCACATCTTGCCTATTATATACTTGTAGAATAAATTAAAGGTTTTATTTGCTTTGAAATAAGCATGTGTATACATTGTGCGTGTGTATATATATATATATATATATATATATATATATATATATAAAATGCTTAAATTATGTGTTTATAAAAACATGATATTAATAGAAGTTGAACCATAAATTCACAAAAAATGCTATTTTTGTCAAATAATCCAAAATAAGTTTGTTTAAAGTTTAACAAACCTTTCAAGCAGGATAATGAATCTTTCAGACACTGAAACCAAATAATAACCAACATACAGCATCCAGTAAGGACAAAATTCAAAATGCCTATCATATTAATAATTATTATAATTGACCTTTATACCTCAACTTGTTTTTAACATACCCATAAATAATTCAGATATTATGAATCATTATACATGATGTGTGACAATAATAGTACAAGAACATTTCTGTTTGAATTTCTCATATGAGGGATTATCATTGATATAAATTAATCTTTCTATGCAGACTAGTGTGTTTATCTTTGCTGTTACAGTTAGAACATTTCAATTATTGTAACCTTCTCCAAACCCTCTTCTAGTACCTGTTGTATTAACCAGAAGATTTAAAACTGAACTATATTTCTCTTAATCATAAGTTATCATGGGAGAAGAGAAAGAGGGTTGAGCATTTAGGTAGCATCACCATACCCAGTGAAATGAAGCAGGAATAATTAACTTATAAAGTGTCAAAATTCTGACTGTTTCATTTGATAAAAAATATTGGTTAAATGCATTTAAGTGTAAAGTAGTTGTGAGTTTGACACCTGACTCAGGTAGTTAAATTCATAAAGAAAAGTTAATTGATAAAATTAAAAAGTGACATCATAATGAAGAATTCATTTGTTTGGTTTCATTGCTTAATGACATATCAACCTTTGTGGTTTATTTAATGCTAAAGCCATTCTTGTAGAAAACCAGAAGTACTACTATTTAAACCACAACTAGGAGGATGGGGGGGGGGGTTCATACCTTTCCCAAAGTTATTAGTTCAAAAGTGAATGTAATGCTGAGACTAGAGTTTGAACTTGCTTATCACAGTTTAGCATGTTAGTCTGCCTCAAATTCATTTGCATGAAATATCTTCAGGCAATGAAATGAGAATGTTGATTGAATAAGAATTTTGGTTGAAAATTTCCAGATTACCAAATAGACAACTGAATAAGATCAAAAAGTGACTAAAATAGTGACAGTAATGATTAAGATGGGGATAGAAATTTGAAAAAAAATAGTGTAATTATTAATATAAGCAAGTCGGCCAACTCTAGTTAAAAGCAACCAAAAGGCTCCCTTTTCAATAGCTATTACACTGAGGTGTAGGGGAGGGCACTACTCCTTTCCCTGGATTGCTCCACTTACCCTTGATCCATACCTTATAATGCTGAGTTTTAAATAAGGAGGCATCAAGTATAATTTTTTTTTTAGTTTTTAGTATGACTTGTCCTAGGACTGAACCCAGGTCTTCCAGACCATTGGCAGACATTTAAACCATTATGCCAATCCTTCTATAATTATTAACTTCATGAATAATGGAGTTGTATTTAGTATAACAGCTACCGTTTGAGAAATAGAATCAGTGAACAGAGTTCAAATCCTGGAGAAGGCTGTTTGTGTTTCACATTGCACTAATGCTTTTAGGTAAGGCATGAATCCATCTGTTTTAACACCAGGTATGAGTAAACAGTAAGACAGACTAAAATCTTTTAGCCTGGGTTAGGCAACCAGTCTAGGAAAAGAAAAAAGTGAATTCAAAACTGCTTTACTCTTAAAAAAAACAAAAAAAACTGACCTTATATCACATCCTGCCTTGGTAGAGGGGTTGCATACTTTCAAGAATAAAGGTACAAAACTTAACCCAAATCAACACGGGTATTGGAAAGTATTATATTTTACTAATTTCATCATTATGATGATAATGACATTGCAAGTGAATAATGAAAGTCATATAATAAAAGTATTTATTTGAAAGTATCAGAAATACACACACACACACACACACACACACACACACACACACACACACACACAATGATGATGATATTGTAAGTGAATAAAAATATTTATCTGAAAGTATCACACACACGCATGATGATGATGATATAAATACTTTCATTATTCATTTACAAGTCATATGTTAAAAGTATTTATTTGAAAGTATCAGAAATACATACACACACACACACGATGATGATGATGATGATATTGAAAGTGAATAAAAATATTTATCTGAAAGTATCACACACACATGATGATGTAAATAAATAATGAGTATTTATAAGGCATATGATAAAAATATTTATTTGGAAGTATCAGGCACACACTCACCTCGTTTTTTTTATATAGGTAAAATACCTGCAAATACAAACCTGAGCAGATTTACCAAGACGTATCAACTGAGTTACAGCTCTCCGAGCAGCCCTGGGTCCTCCCCTGAGTGAACGTTCTGGTGTTACTTGTAGCTCACTCATTAAACCTTCAGTTAATTGTTTAATTCTGTGATCAATACGAGCCCTGTAAGACAGCAAAAACATTTTTGATTCAGAAATATTGAAGATATATAATACTTTATACCTTCAGTGTTTGAATTGTTTCTATTACTTATTTTTCAATATTCTGTTAAAAGTCTCCTTTGGCATTCCATTAGGATTGGTATAAATTCATACCATAGTTATTAAATTTCGAGGGCTACCTGAAAGGTCCTTTTTTAATAGCTACTACACCAAGGTGTAGGGGAAGGTGCTACTCCTTTCCCTGGATTGCTCCACTTGACCCTTGAAACGTACCATATAATGCTGAGTGTTAAGCAAGGAGGCATCAAGTACCACTTTTTGAGTCTTTGGTATGACTTGACTTGAGATTGAACCCTGGTCTTCCGGGCCATTGGTGAACACTCTACCACTTAGCCAATGGGCCAGTTAAAAAATAAGAAATAAGTACTTTATAATTATAATATATTTTTTTAATTTTATCCTACTGGATGAAGCTCCGTCAATCACTATTAAGAATTTTGATCTATTGTTCTTCATATTATTAATTCTACTAAAATCTTATGGCAACTAACTCAGATAATCAATTTTATGACAATGAAGAATAGCACACATAAAAAAACAAAAAAACAAAGAATATTCTTTAAAAATTTTAAATTAGAATTAAAATTCTACTTAAAAATGAATCATGGTTGACAATACTCTTGCAGCCGAGTTGGTAAAACAGTGAGTACAAAGAACCAGGCTCTTCTGAAGCAGAAGAGGATGAGAGTTTGCATCTCACTAAGTGCTTATCCTTTATATTTGTTTCATATTCCTATTATTTTTTTTATTGCAATTAACTTGGATCATCAACATATATATATATGGCAAGAAAGAGTCAGGAAAATCTGTGCTAGCAGCATGACATGATTTTACACACACACACACATATATATTGTCACGTGATATCCCACGGAGACGATAGAAATAAGATTAATACTATCCTCCCGTCGGAATGAACAGTGGCAAACCGTCAAAGATACCGTTAAGAAAGAATGTAGGCCACAGAGGGGATATCAACAGATGTTGGTACTTAGTAACCTCAGGTTGCCGGACACCGGAAGGGAGAAGGAGAGAGAAGCCAAATGATTGGCTGGGACCCTAAAACGGAAGTGGCACCTTCTCCCCGTCGGCGAAAAAAACGAGAAGAAAGTTCAGTTATTGGAAGGGGCTCGTGGCAGACAGACCCATAGCCATTTACTCCGGGTGAAGGAGACAAAAACATATCTTGGACACGAGGGACCCCAGGTTCTTCAAGCCAGTGTAAAAAAATAGCATAAAGTCTATTAGCCCGTGAAAGAAGGAAGATTCCCCAGTGGAACCCCGTCAAAAAATAAGATAAGTAACTTTGGGACTATTTCTCCTTTATACCCAAATTATATATACCACCCTCTCTCTCTCTCAATTTGAAGAAACGAAAGAACAGAAAAGATGAAAGACATTTATGTCCATGGACTGTTCAATTCATTATACACATTTGACACTTTGAAAGTGTATCTTTTTGTATAGTAAAGGATTCATGTATTTTTATGTTACCACGCGGTCTAAGTTGTTCTTTGCAGTTCTACTACGAATTTGTTGAATCACATTTCCTTTTTCAGCTTCTATTCGCCTTATGTTATCTTGCTTAGAATTGTCCTATTAATTCCTTTAAAATATCACACGGGAAGCCGGAGTTGCCGACTACTACAATATAACATTATTACTACTAAAACCTATAGGTCCATATCTTCTGTTGTCTAGGGGAGGAAGTTTAGTGGCCTTGGTAGGTGTGTGGATAGTGTGAAGTTTGGAACCCCTTGCCAGCGGCGGTCAGTCTGGCCTTAAATTAATCCCTCACGTAATATGCCAGGTCTTATATGCCTGAGAGAAAAACTCTGAACGAGGACTTATTCTATAAGGGATCAAGTGCCAACCTGCCCCGTCTTCACACGTGCGAAAATATAAAGTCCCGTTTTGGGATTTTAGTCAATTTGCCGTCACAATATATTACAGATATTGACACTCTCCAAATTATACTGCATTTGGTATGCCACAAACCCACCAAGTGAGATAGTGACAATCATATACTAGTGTTTGTTTTTATTTTTTATTTATATATATATATATATATATATATATATATATATATATAAAACTGGGCCATTGGCCTAATGAGTAGAGTGTTTGCCAATGGTCTAGGAAACCAGGGTTCAATCCCAGGTCAAGTCATACCAAAGACTTAAAAAAAATTGTACTTGGTGCAGCCTTGCTTAACACTCAGCATTATAAGGAATGGATCAAGGGTAAAGTGGGGCAACCCAGGGAATGGAGTAGCGCCCTCTCCTAAACCTTTATGCAGTAGCTATATATATATATATATATATATATATATATATATATATATACATACATACACACACCTAAAGAGCCAGAAACTATCAAATGGTATGGATGTTTTCAGCTTTTTATTTTTTCATTAAATTTTTTTCCCAGCTATCAATTTGTGTAATATTCTTTTTATTTACAAATTGCATCATGTGTTTTTTTTTTCACGTCACCAGAGTTATAGAAATAGGTTTAAAAAATAAGTGAATATATATGTTAATGTACAAATATAAAAAAAATGAGAAAGTTGATTTTATTAATAGCTAAATTTTTGCTCACATTAAATGTTAAAGTTTTTACATTAAACCTTTTAACAGTTAAAAAAAAGAAAAATTAATATTTTTGAAATATTCTGACTCACTTTTTACTGTTAATAAAGAAAATCAACATATATTTAAAGCATTCCAATTCACATTTTACTGTTAATATTAAGAAAAAAATCAGCATATTTTCCAAATATTCTGTTAAGAAAAAAAATCAAAACATTTAGAATATTCTGATTCATTTTTTACAGTTAATATTAAAGGAAAGAAGTAAAAAAAGCATTTTAAAAATATTCTACAATCTGAAAGAGTCTCTAGATTGTAGACAAGATAAAACAAGTTTAAGAAATGAAATACATGTAATAACTGTAATGAAAAAATCTTTACAGAATAAAGATTTCTAAGTTAATCTTAAAAATCGTGCTTGAGTATGAACAGTAAGTAGCTGATGTATCTGTCTCCAAACAAAAGCTGGCTTAGACCAGCAAATATTTTGAAGCCATTTGAATTAAGATAAATATTTTCTCAGAAGAATTAATAAAAGAATTATTTTCTATAAAGAAACAAAGAACAAATTATAACAAACAAGACTTGGCATCTTTAAGGTTGGATCTTAAATATTTTATTTAAGCAAGGAGGCAAAATAATTAGTTTTCAGGTTATAATACACATGAAAAAAGAAAAAAAAAAGAAAGCAAAGAAATTAAACCAAGAAGCCACCTTGAACTTTATCTAGAATAATTTATCTAAAAAAAGAAAAAAAAGATTGACAGATAAATTGGATGCTATCACTTAAGTTTTTATTATCTCTGTCACTTTATAAATTTATACCATAATTATTTTTACATAACACACATACACTCAAATATAACATGTACCCTTAAAACAGTATTTAGGAACAAACACAGACATGTTCACACAAAAGTATAACAAGCTAGTAGTGAAAATAAGCTCACATTAGGAGAAACGATATTATAAACACACATTCCAGTGGATATTTCTCCGTAACAGTTTAAAACATTAGTTTGGACTAAAGATCTTACTTTTAGTTATTCCATCCTAAATATGGTGAGGCATATGTCCAGATAAAAATTAATTATATAGTTCTCCTGTAGAATATGCACCCCAACATTTGGACAAAAAAATTTGGCAAAATAACATGTCTTACATACAAATAATTACAGTAATTAGTTTTATAATGAAAAGAACTTAAATACAAAGAATAAATTTTATAATATTAAAGGAGATTTTATATTATTTGAAATCATTATGCTATACACATAGGCCACAAACTGCAAAAATAACTTTAAAAAAAAATCTAAGTGTAGCTTAGATTTGATGAGAAAACTGCATGTATGAGACATCCAGTGAAGATTGAACTCAATTCTTCTTAGTAAATAGTCTAAGTGCAATCTTTTGTGAAATTTAGTATTTTATCAGTTATAAATATTAATTTTTTTTTCTGTTAATACAAAAACAAAAAAGTGCTACTCAAAAATTTAGAGTCATATATTTATATATTATTTGTTATTGAAGAGTAGTAAAAAGTTTTGAAGAATATGTATAAAACAGAAAATAAGATCCATTGCATTAAATCTATATATCATAATTGTATTTTATTTAAAATTATATTGAGTGAGTAATTTTTGCTTTTAAAATCATACCTCAGCTGAAATGATCAGGTTGGATATTTTTGTGAGAGAAATGTCTTCAAAAACTCATCAAGAATTGAATAAAATAAAATTATGTTAGGAGAAAAACTTTTTCATTGAAAATATTCTCCATTAAACATATGTAAATATTTATGAACTCCTTTACATCAGCAGGATGCAACACAGGGTCAATTTTAAGTGGAGTTTAAGAGGTTTGAATTCAGTGTCTCCCTTTATCTAAACTAGTAGCTATACCAAGGTTAAAGAGCCCAGTCTGCCTTACTATTTAGCTATAGCTGAAGGAAGAATAATTGGATTCATACTTTTCCCAAGGAAAATAGTGCTAATTGAAGTGCAAACAGCCTCATTCAGAATTTGAACTCATGTCACTGTGTCCATTTCTTACAATAGTATCCATTACACATTTCTAAATATCAAAATATACAAAAATAAAATAAAATTGCAACACTTTGAAGAACAATCCAATTTTGACGGATCTTAAAGTATGTCTAAGTAGTGTTGATACACCCCTTATATTGGAACCTGTGCCTATATCAATCTGTATATATGACCATTTGCTGTAATTTAGCTATACTATCTGCATACATAATCTTGAGTAAATTTTAGTACATTCAGTCTGTTGCAATTTTACACCAATGATCTTTTTCATTCATTTCTTACATTAATTCTCATTAAATGAATTATTCATCAATTCTCATAAAAGTGGATATAGTCCCCATGGTACAATGGCTGATGTGCTGGACTAACAAGCAAGTTTGAACTCCAGTCACGCTATTATGTTCACTTTCAGGTTAATATCCTTGGGAAAAATATGAATCCTCTAATCATTCTCAGTTATGGGGTGAATATTAGCACAAGGATGGCTTTGGCATTAGATGTCCCATAAAGGTTGATGTGCCATCAAACAAAGAAACCTAAGCAAATGCAATTCTTATGAAGACATTTTTATAAAAATGAATATATGGCATATTTACAGATGTTTTCAAAAAAAAACCTGAACTTTGAAAAAATCAAATTGCCATTGATATATTTTTGATAAGTAGCCAAACTATTGATACTATGGTGGATAGTATTGGAACTACACATACTTAAGTGAATATGTATGCATGTATTTAACCAAGCCTTCCATGATGGGCAAGATGTGACACAAGGGCAATTTTCTAGCTCAGCAAAATTGGTTAGAATTCTAAGTTTCCCTCCTAGTTTGATGGCATTACCAAAGCTAAAGAACCCAGTGTAACCTAATTTTTTAAAAATTTTGTTGACCTGATTATACACACAAACAGTTTGCAGCAATAAAATAGAATATTTCAACAAAATATCATAGCATACTTTCTCAAAATACCAATTTAGGCATGAAATTAAAGGAAGTAGAATAAGTATGAATAAAAGTCTTACTTGAATTCTTTGAGTGCTGGTGTTCTTGGACAGTCTTTAAGAAATTCATTCACTAGAGAAAAAAAAACAAAACAAAGAAAAAAACCCCTAAAAATGACAGTCCAAAATAAAAAAAAATACTTTTAATATCTTTCAATACAAAATCTAAAAACCAATTTTCAATATTAAGAAAAACAAGCATTTGGAATAGATAATTATTTTTTTCTTAATAAACGCAGTAATTTAAGCCTATACTGAAAAACAAAAGAGAGGAACAAAGACAAATGATGGCAACTGATGTTTTATTTTTTTTGTATGGTGATATTTATATATTTAGTGACACAACACAGGAATAAATAAGAAAAAAATAAACAAATAAACATTTTAAAATAAGATCATGTTTGAACAAAAATAAAAAAAAAATTGTTCCTTTTATTACAACAATTTATGAATTAATCAAGAAGGGATATAAAATGTTATAGATAGAGAAACAATTTTATCGAAATTTGATTGTAAATTTTCCAAAATATAAACATGCAAAGAGGAACAGTGAAAAATAAAGTAACTTCACCTTAAGTATTTAAAACTATATAGTTCAACACATACAAGCAATATTCCAAAAGACATGATGAAATATGAAGGAAAAAATATAATATATACAAGGTGATATGATAAATTTCCAGACTTTTTTCACATGGGCACTTTTATTGATAGTACACACATGAAACTCTAGTCCCCTTCGAAGTAAGCTCCTCTGGCTGCAATGCACTTGTTGTAGTGTTCCAACAACTTCTGGAACACCACATGGAAATCCTCTTGTGTGAGCGTGTCAATGACCTTCGTCACAGCCTCTTTCATCTCCTCAATTGTCTCATAACGACAGCCTCTGAGCTTAGGGAATAACCAAAAGTCACAGGGAACAAGGTCTGGACAATAGGAAGGGTGAAGAACTGTCTTGATGCCCACGTTGGTCAAATAGTCTGTGACAAGGATGGAATTGTAGACTTGTGTATTGTCCTGCTGGAAATGCCACTGACCCGATTTGAAGAGTACTGGCCTCTTCCGGTGGAATCTCTACCTGAACTCCCTTAAAACCTCATCATAGTAACCCTAACCCTAACCCTTTGGCCAATCAACTCTGGTGCATTGACTTCCTTACTCCTCCCATACTTCTCATTGTCCCTCACTGACTCCCTGCCTTCCTTGAATCTCTTATGGCACTCAATCAGTGATGCTTGATTCATGCAAGATAAAAAAAAAGCAGTTTGGAGCATTCCATAATGTTTTTGTGGCATTTTTTCCAAGATCAAAACCAAATTTTCTTGCATATCGTTCTGCTAAAGTGTCAGATTGCATTTTTAAAATTAACCAGCTAGGAAAATTGGGCTTTAGTAGCATGTATTCCAATTCCTGCTATAGCTGTTGATTTGAACCTGAAATCATAAAAATTAGTCAGTCATCTCAAAAGATGTATAGCAACAACATACTGAATTTTCAAGAGTCTATGACAATTTTATATACCCATACAAAAAAGTTTGGAAACTTACCGTATGTACCTAGTATATATGTGTGTGTATGTGTGTATATATAAATATATATATATATGAACTGCCTCTTGACCTATTGGATAGAGAGTTCGTCAATGATCTGGGAGAACGGACTTCAATCCATAGTCGAGTCATACCAAAGACTTTAAAAAGGGTACGTGATACCTTCTTGCTTAACACTCAGCAATATGAGGTAAGTATCAAGGTTAAAGTGGAGTAATCCAGGACAAGGAATAGCGCCCCCACACACACATTTGTGAAGGAGCAATTGAAAAGGGAGCCTTCTGATCGCCCTCAATTACGTTCGCGAACCATGTATTTATATGTGTGTGTGTGTATATATATATATATATATTCATACATATGAATATTCACGCGCATATATATATATATATATGCATATGTATGAATATATACACACGTATGAGTGTGTGAGTATATATATATATATATATATATATATATATATATATATATAAAATAATATATAGATATAAAATCATATATATATATATATATATATATATATATATATATATATATATATATATATATATATATATATGTATAAAATAATATCATCATCATCATATCGCGCTGGTAGCACGGATATCCCTGACCCTCTCTCGCTACTTTTCCCTATCGTTCATCGCCCTAGGTAGGTCTTCAGGACAACATCCCGTATCCTCACATAGCTGCTGAATGTATGTTCGTGCTGGTCGTCCTGCTTTTGCACGCCCATGTGTGGGGGTCCATAAGAGTACATCACTTATGAGTTCGTCCCTGCTTCTCCAGCAGTGTCCTGCATGTCTGGCTCGTCTAACTTGAATAGGGGGTAGGTGGCCATACAGTTGGTGTCTTGTGGGGTGTTGCCGCCAGGACTTGTTTAAGATTGCACGTAGCATTCTTGTGTAATTGCCGTCTAGCTTCTTCTCCAGCCGTTTTGTTAGCGTCCATGTAGTGCAGCCATATAGCAGCATCGGTGTGACCGCTGCCTGGAAGAAACTGCGTTTCATTTTATCGGTTAGGTCTGATTTCCAAATAATCGATAACCTATTGATAGCTGTCCATGCTTTCACTAACCTCGTTTCGATGTCCTTTTCGGTTGATTCGACGCTGCTTCCTAGGTAAGTGAATTTGTCTACTAGTTTAAGAGGGGTTCCTTCTAGAGTGGAGATGTCCCCCGTTTGGTTATAGCACATATATTCCGTTTTGTGTGCATTAACATAGAGGCCTATGTTTGCTGCTGCTTGTTCCAAACTATGTAGTAGCGTTTCGGCTTAGTCAGGTGTATTTGCCAGTATCGCTATGTCATCAGCGTAGTCGGCATCGGTAATTGTTGTTGCGGGGTACCTTCTGCTTCTTTTCTTCGTCAGTTCGAAGCCATTCTCTTTGATTTTGTCAATCGATGTTCTAAGTACGTAGTCTAGACAAATGATAAAGAGGTACGGAGCCAGCATGTCCCCTTGAAGTACTCCTGCTACAATGTCAAAGTATTCTGTGTCTCCATCTGGTGATCGTACTTTTACTTTAGTGTTTCTATAGAGAATCGTTATTGCCGCTACGGTTTCTTTAGGTATGCCGTACGCTAGTAGGATCTGTTCCATCTTTCCTCTGAGAATGGAATCGAAAGCCTTGGTAAAGTCAACAAAAATTAATGTCGCTTGTAGGTTTTTTGCCCGTACACCTTCAAGGATTCTACGGATGGTTAATATTTGTGAGGTCGTGGATCTATTTCTTCGGAAGCCATTTTGGTTTTTTCTAAGTATGTTGTTGATTTCGGGTTCTATGCGGTTTCGTAGTAGGGCATAGTAGATTTTGACTGCTATGGATGTAAGTGTTATGCCTCGGTAGTTTTTGGCTAATACGAGGTCCCCTTTTTTACGGAAGGGGAGTATGCATCCTTTCATCCATCTATCTATCGGATTTTGATTGTATACAGCGTTTCAGTGTCGGAGCAGTATGTCATCGAATTGTCTGGTCTTCCATACTTCCGGGGAATTTCGTCCAGCCCTGCAGCTTTCCTATTTTTAATTTTTCAGAGAACCGAGTTGACTTCTTCTTGTG